>VWZW01001748.1:532074-548100 GCA_013397115.1 Edolisoma coerulescens
GCCGGCTCCGGCCCCGCCGCCCCGCCCGCTCCCCGGCTCTGCCCCGCTCCCCGGCGCTTTGGCAAGGGCAGGGCTGGGTCCCCTGCCCGCAGCCGCCCCGCTGTCCCCGGGCGTTGTGCATCCCCCAGGGCGGTCGGCCCACGGGCAGGGGAAGCCGTGCCTTGCAGGGCAGTGACGCTGGGGACCGGCCGTGCCTCTCCCGGAGCCTCAGCCCGGCCCCCGGGGAGCCGAGCGGGGCAAAACCGCACTGCCTCGCCTTCCCCATGCTGGCCGTCGATGCCCATTTTAAGTATTAAAATGTCGCCGTTTGCAACGCAAACGCCTCAGTGTTGCAAATAAAGCTTGAGAGTGAAATTACTCAGTCAGCGTCGCTGTGCCCTGTCCTCGTGTCGGGTAGCTGGAGCCTTTCCATGGCATTAAAGGATAATACCTCGCACCTGGGGCTGCCATGAAGAACAAGAGTGTATTTTTTCGCTTCAGCCTCCCCATGTATCCTAGATGCAATTTGCCAAATGATACTGATGTCTAAATATGCTAAATATAATAAAAGATGACAATTATATGGGAAACTTCCTGGACACAATTATTAGGCCCTTCTAACATTACTTAGGTGCTCCAGAAGCTTCTGGGGCTGAGGGGAAATTGCACTGACACATGCAAAGTAACTTAGGAACTGACCAGCATTTTCAGATCACAGAGTGGCATGCAGGGAAAAAAAAATAATGTATTGCTCCTAAATACTAACTGCATGCACTGGGTCTTGGTCCATAATTGGAATGTGAGCAATGTGTACATTAAAAATGTAGCAATTTCTGTACTTACGTAAGTAGCTGTTATCTAAAAATTACATAGCTTACTACTGAGTTAAGTTTATGACTGCTTCTTGGCATTGCCTGGACACACAGTACCTGCAGAAGGCACCTGCTGGGTTTCTGAATGCATCAGGTACATCCCAGCATTTCCATGACTTTGGAGGAATGTTAATAGCATGACAGTAGCACAGCAGGGCCTGCAGCAGACTGGTGGGGAGGGAGGATGAGCAATGCTGGTTACATTAGGGCTACTTTGCAAGCCTCTAAAATAACTGCAAATGAAATACCCATATATTAAGCAAGGATACGAAGATGGAATGGGTGAAACTTGGTTTTCTGAGTGTTTGGCTTGTAAGTACTCAATTAGTTTTCAGCTGTAAATAACAAATATGACTGCAAGTCCCTGCTTACCTCTGAGCCTTTACTTCAAGCAGGACACTGGGTCTGTGCCATCCCCTTCTAATGCACAGATTCATTATCTGGTCTGCTCTAGTCACATTTTCCATGCCCCTCAGTGTTTATCCTTGGGGTTAGCATCTGTTAATGCTGTGGTTGCATCTATGTTGTCAGGAGCTAATAACCATAAGCTGCCTCTCCAGGGCAGGTAGGGCTTTTCTGTGTGATGGAGTCTCTGCTCAGCTTGGAGGCGTGATTCCAAGAGATGAGCCCAGTTTATGGAACTTAGCTGCCATCCTTTCTGCAGAGTGCTTCCACTGGGTGTACTTTCCATTGCGGAGAGTGGCAGGGGTCAGCTGTCAGGATGGGGTATTGCAGGAATGGTACTTGGCCATGAATCATGTGTAATTCTCTAGTGAATCAACAGCTTTGAGTGAAAAAAACCGTTTAATAAGAAATTCCCAACTGCCAGGCTCTTAACTCCTTGGCAGTGGGAAATGTGGGATGACTGGAGGCTTCTCCACTGTGGCAAAGATACCCAATGGCTAAGGTTAACACAAAATGAAATTCACATTGGAAAGAAGTTGTGGGTTTTTAACATTAATTAACTATTCAGACAGATTGCCAGGAGGTGTAGCAGAATTTTTTTTTCATTGCTTTTAAGTTTTTAAATGAAGACTGGTTGTCTTTTTAGAAGATATACTCTAATCCAAATGTAAATTGTTGGGATCAATGCAAGAATTACTGGATGAACTTCTCTGGCCCTTGCTATGCTGCATGTCAGACTAGATGATGCTAACAATCACTTCTGGCCATAAAAATGTATGAGCAGTAGAAAATTATAAGTTTGAGAAGAATAAAATGATATGAAATTAACTCTGTAACAGAAATATTTTTGCAATATAAACTCCTCTTTAACTTCTCTTGCATTATTTCACACCCTCATTGAAAGTAACACAGATTTATAGTTGCATCTTCACATTAAAAACAACAGCTGAGAAACTTAAATAAGGAAAATAAATGTAGTTCAACAGAAAGGGAACTGACTGCTAGTAAAAGGTCTGTCTGACCTGTTAATTTGCTACTTAGTTTCCTTATGGAGGAACAATTTCCTGCAGCCATTGCTTATACTTGACTGACTCAATTTTTAGAAATTCCCCCATTTAAGACACAATATGATTGAATAGGTAATTGACTTTAGGCAATAGGCAATTGAATAGGTAATCTATCTTTCTTGATAGATGAACGGTATTTGCATTTAACCCTCTCAGATAACTGTCTCTCAAGAGCTCAAAGTAGGTTTCCAACCTCTCCGTGTTGTCCCAATGGTCCTAAGAAAAACCCCCTGACTTCAACAGAAACACGGTTAGCTACTGGGACCTTACATTCATTAGGCATGTTTAAAAATCTCTGTAAGTGAATGGGAGGTAGAGGTCAGGACAAACACAATTCCCGTGTGACTACCTGAACTGCCAACTCTGTGTGACACAAGTCCACTGAAGTGAGTAAAAACACAATTCACACGATGAATGAGTTTTTGCTTACTGTTTTTTTTTCTTAGAGTATTCAAAGAGAGGAATGAAAATGGAAGCAAAAAGTCAAATCAGTTGGAGAAGTCTTATATTTTTTTTAATAAAAAGAGGGTGCAAAGGCCCTATATTGCTAATATTTTTCTTGCACTTTCTCAAACATAATTCTTGAAGAAGGATTTGATCTTCCTAGAGTTAAATCATGTTGTGTGGTTTTGTTTTATTTTGAAAGGTGGAAATTTCTTAGTTACCTGTTTCCATTTTGAATGAGGTGAAGCAATAAACTCTGGTTTTGACACATTTCTTCCCATTGAGATTTTCAGCACTTTCTTCCTTAGCATGACAGAGACCTGGCCCAGGTTCCTCTCTGAGACATTTTCAGTGAGAAACTGTCTGGGCTGCTCACTCCTTAACAAGGAAAAAGACAACCGTATTTTCCAAAATCTTTCCACAGTAAGAGAGACAGAAGAGAACTAGATACTTCCTATATATGATTAATCTGGCCATTATCAGCTGCTACATTAGGATGAGGTAATTTGTAATTTAAAGGAATTTCTCTACAAGTACTATGGATTATGAGCTCATCTTTAAATGTCTGCATTGTATTTACCTGGTGTTGGCCATTGAACATTAACTAGGAATAAACATAAAAGAATAGAGAAGGAGAGAACAGGAGGTAATACTTTCCAAAAATACTTAATAAGGAAAAACCAAATGCTTGAAAAGCAAAAGTGGTCTGTGGATTCTTAGAAAGGGGAAAATAGAAAAGAGGAGACAGAAGGAACGTACAGAGGGCAAAGAAGAAAAATTTTATCTCTTTCCGTTTGCTGGGGCCCAGATGGGAAAACAAAGGTGGCTATGTGTCTTCTTGTAGCTGCAGTGGTTGAAGGCTGGCCAAATGAGGAAGGTGACCACTTGTTTTCAATGGAATATGGCACAGTGGCAAGACTTGGAAAACTGATGAATGTTGAAATCTTCTTAATACATCCTTTTTACTCAGCTGAGTGCCTTCTCTGATACTGCTCAAGCATCCTGGCATGTAACAAGCACTCAGAGCATCCAGCATGATACGTAGTCCTCTTCACTTTGCCCTGCCTTTCTCTGGGAAACAGCCTGTGTTTGTGTACAGCTGGTGGGAGAGTATGAGAAGAGATGGGTACCATTCCAGCACAGCAAAATATCAGGAGGGAAACTACCTCTCTCCCTCTGCCTCCCCCAAATTCAGCCTGAAGCTGCAGCCTGGCCTGTCTCTACTCAGCATCCCCAGACTCAGGGCCAGGGGGGGTACCTCTGCTCTGGTGACTTGGGGTAGCACTGGGAGCATTCCTGACGCTGGAGCTTGATTGTGCTGTTAAATTTAGAAAGTGGTCCCTGACACAGTTCTGACCTGGGATGGCTAACATTCTCTCAAACAGTTTCAGACACATTCATTGCTTTCAGATCCAAGTGCCCTTTAACCATCAATCAGCTGAGAATATTTTCTCTCCCAGTTTTTCTGAGATTTGCATATCTAGGCTGTGTGTAGTGTCTCCTTGAAGGTTGCTGTAACAGCTGTGCTTTTTTTTTTTTTTGTCTCACAGACTTTCAAATTCCCCAGAATCAGAACAAATTCCTCAGCCTTGGAAGCACCCCTTTGTTTGGACTGTCGCACATATTGTCAGTGCGTGGCTATTGATTCAACAACTCAGTGGACAAAAGGACCATTCTGGATTCTTACACTTGCCTTTAAATGAAAGTTGTCAATTAGCCCCTTCAGTTCCAAAGGAGTTTAAGCTGACCAAACAATCTGACACCTATTTGCTCACACAAAGGGGAAGAAATCAGAAGAAGTAAATATTGCATATTAAGTCTCCTTGTCTATGAAATTCAAAGAGTTGCCAAAATCTCTGATACTGCCTAAACTCTTCATTCCAGGAACTAAAATGTGTATTCATGCCACCATTGTCTCAGCTGCAATTGAACATTGCAATGACTTTTAATCTGCTTTCTTTCTTTCCTCTCTTGTTCCTTGACCCTGGACCTGTCAAAATGACTTACTTTACTGCTCTGATTGTATAGTTCAGCTCTTTGAATCTCTCCTGTAATTCCACTTTGTTTATTTATTTCCTATTCTGTAGTTATTTCCCTTACTTCTTCAGCCAAAGGAACATCTTTGTCTTCTCTTTATCATCTCTTAAACCTCATATTGCTCTGTTGGATCCTGTTCCAGGGTCACATATGGCTATAGAAGGACTCTGTATTTAGCTGGGACCTGGAATTAGTCCTCTACCCACCTGCATTACATTTTCGGAATATCCATCTTTGTATTTTTTTCTACACTTGCACCCATACATGGAATATAATTTTTATCCAGGCAAGGCATTTTTAGTGCACTGGAGATCCCTACATTTTATAGAATAGATTCAAACCCCCCTACCCCTGTGTCTGTGATACAAGGGGAAAACTAGGAATGAACAAGAAGCATTGCTGATAACTGCCAGACTAAGTGGAAAACCAGGTGGGGCCAAGGTGGTCAAGAAAATAGCCTGGCTTTAGGTCCTATGTTTTCTGGTGGTCAAGTCTGGAACCATCTCATAGGATCATAGAACCATTTAGACTGGAAAAGACCTTTAGGATCATTGAGTCCAACTGTAAAGCTAACACTGACAGGTTCACCACTAAACCATGTCCCTAAGTACCACATCTCTGATATGTCCCTGAGTGCCACATCTACATGTCTTTTAAGAGCCTCCAGAGATGGTGGCTGAAAAGACACTCAACAAATCATTTCTCTTACGGCTCTCTGGGGACCTCCTCTAAGATTGTGAAAGACCATTTTCCAAATCTGCATTCTACCTGTTTTCCAGATGACACTTCAACCCACATCTCCTACAGCTCAGGAAATGTCCAAACTCCCAAGTTATATCTGCTTTTTGATGTGTGTTTCTCTTTCTGTTCTGCTGAAGACTTAACACAGCTGTACCATCAAATTCAACTGTATGGAAGGACAGACCAACTTAGGTAAGCTCCGGCTTTGAAGCAGAGACACTCTTAGAACAGATCAGCAGTTTTTTAGCAAAACAGTTTTTGGCATGAAAACATGCTAGTTTGTGAACCATGTTTTCTCGTAGAAGTCAAATCTACCTGAGTGTGGTTGCTGGTTCAGATGCTGGTGATCTGCACTGTGAGAGTACCTAATGTATTCTTTTGTGTACCTCTCAATGTCCTAGCCACCTCTCTTTCTCTACAAGTTTTCTTGAATTCTTCCTTGTATTTTTCTTCTGATTACAAAATAATTAGCTAATACTGGAAGGGTGTGTGTGTATGTCTCGCATATTTTTCTTTTTTGAAAAGAAAACTATTTTTAAAATATATCCAGTTTTTAATAATGGATATTTAAAATATCCATTTCTTTCTCTATTACTGAGAACAGAGTAATAACTTTCCTCTTTTTTGTGGAATACAGGGCATGTTTTTAGCCAATCCTATTTAATGTCTCTTCCAATAATCTGTCACATGTGCAGATTTTCTTGTAAAAATCCTGTCATTATTAAAAAAGAAAAGAAAACAAAACACAGAAAACCAAAAAGCCCAAACAAACA
Organism: Edolisoma coerulescens; assembly: GCA_013397115.1. Classification (NCBI taxonomy): domain Eukaryota; kingdom Metazoa; phylum Chordata; class Aves; order Passeriformes; family Campephagidae; genus Edolisoma; species Edolisoma coerulescens. The sequence goes on from VWZW01001748.1 coordinate 538,393, forward strand.
AAAATTGAAGCTTTGAAGAAGGAAGGTAAGTAGTTTTTCTCTGAAATTTCTGCCTTTTCAATGTTTTGAGCATTTCTCAATCCAAAGAGGTGCCTAATCCTCTGCTGAGTCCCGTTGGATTCAGCAGATTCTCTGTCATGTGGTTGGGTTTTTCACATGTTAATTACGTGAAAGTATGTATCTTTTTGTACGAATTTTCAATCTTCCATGCTTAAATTTTTTGAAATGTCTCTTTGTACTTGCATTATGATAAAAGAGGGGAGTAAAAGTGCTTCATCTATCTTTTCTATCACACTCCTTATTTCCTTTGCATTTGATCATTTCCTCTTTTATTCATTTTGTCTCATGTCTTAGGTAAACAGTCCAATTCTATTCCATTTTGTTTCATTTCTGAGGTTTTCCACGTCCCTAATTATTCTCATCACCTGTCTCTGAACTCTTTTCGTCTCTGCTATATCCTTTTTTGACATTTTAGGTGCAAATTGTTGTAGGTGCAATTTAGATCACTTAAATGTCCAAGTCCCTGACTTATGGATGCAATCAGGGACTCAGACATCTAAGTAACTAGATTGCAGACACAAATAATTACATTGCAAAATGCGCCTGCAAGTTTTGTGCCCATGAGAAATGGCTAAAGCCAGACTAAAGATCAGAGCCTTAATCACAAGCAAAATATCCCCATCACTCTTTAAAAGAGAAAAGATCCCCTTTATTTGAACAAGGTACTAACACAGAAAAAAAGTCAATTGTTTAAACTCTATAAAGCTATATGATAAGTGTAATAATGAATAGAATAATAGGTCAGAAAGATGTGGAACAGCATAATAATAATAATAATAATAATAATAGTAGTAGTAGTAGTAGTAATAATAATGTCGGAGGACCTTATTGGGAGAGAAGAGCACAGTGTGCACTGAACTTCCATGCTAACCAGTGTTTGTCATTTGCATGTTTCTGCCTTTAAAAATGAGTCTTGAGATGGTTTAGTTTGTGGCATTGAAACATTTCTCTCATTAATCTACAGGAAGAAGGTCTAAGACGCTTTGCTGATGTCCGTGATCCAATATTCTAGAAAATTCAGTCTAATATTGTTGAAAAATATTTTGAACAAGATTTTATGATTCTTTCTCATTATCAATTAAATGACTTTCTAGGATGAGGTTTCAGCAGACTGCAAAGTTGAGGTCATGTCGTTTAATGATGGTGCTGGTGGAAAAGTTGGAATGAGAGCTGTACGTTTTTGAAAAAAAAATTATTTGAACTCAGTCTTTATTTGCTAGATTTTCTATATTGATTGAAACAAAGTTTCATTTTCAGTTGGAAAAATACACCTCCTCTTTCAAACAAATGAGGAGAAGTGTTTATGCTTTCTGCTATTTATTCTGAAAGGAAAAAAAATACTTTTTGTCTTCAAAACCCAAAGATTTCTAATATTTAAATTTAATGGAATACTCTATATTGGAAAATGTTCTGTTCCATTCCTTCTCATTAAGCTTTCTGAAAAAGAAAAAAAAAGATAAAAAATAGCAGTGCATAAATACTTAGTGTAGGGACTGGATATATTCTAGAATTAGACATAGTGGTAAACTTCAATTTTAATCCATATATATATGTATATATATAATTTAAAAACATTCTGAACCTATAATGCTGTTATCTCTATGGACTGTCAGCACTGGAAGATGAGAGAAAAGCTGGCAGGATGAATTCATAATAATGTCTGCCCAATTTCAGCCAATTTTTTCCTCCTGTCTTCCCAAACTATTTTAATTTCTCATGCATTTCAGCCCTGTGTTTGCTCCGTTTCTACCCTGTGCCTCTTTTGCTCTGCAAGTCAGCATTCCCACCTTATGGGTTTTGGTCACCTTATGAGGCTGAGATTGGTTAGCTATTATTGCCAAACCTTAGTATGGACAAAGCAAAAATAAGTCAATTTCCAGTATGAAATAATTTTCAAATCTCATCAAGCCTGCCTATAGTACAAGACATTTCTTTCCACAATGGAGATTATATCCTCAAGAATATTTTTCCTAAATCATGCATTATTTACTAATGGGTCCACGTTTCAGATAACTGTGAAAAATTATTTATCCTCAACTATGTGCTCCTTGTTACTCACATAAGAGGACTTATGCGTGAAGGAATCACTTAACTTTAATTCAATGGGCCATATTAAGTCCCTCAGAATAAGCATTCTATCTAGAGTTGCTTAAATATTTAATCAGCTCTCAATCAGAAATCCTGTTTGGTTAGGCACCCTTGATCCTATATTTTTCTTGCTGAAGACAATGAGAAAACTCCAAGTAATTTTAAAGGAAGAAGAAACAAATTCAGTGCATATGTGTCGGATTTGTGAAATTAAAGAAAATGAGCTCACAGAAAGAAAGAAAAACTGCACAGAAATTTTTTGTTGCACTTTCAGAGAACAATACCTCTCTGGAATTAAGCCAAATTTCTTAGCTAGACTAACTGGTATGTCTTTGAACTTCGGCAGAAGGAGAAGCATCTGAGAAACAGAAGTTGATGCAACAGCCTCCAAGACTTGCATCTGGTGCTTGTTCTTCCTTGATCCAGCATTTCTCCCTACTCAGAGGTCTGGTGGTTTAGGCTAGACTGTGTGACTGTCTAATAGTGGGGCAATGAATAGAAAGCCTTCTTCTTTTCCATGGGTGGAGCAAAACAAGGGAGAAGCTTCGTTATTGTCACAAGATCAGGACCCTTGCTACTTGGCAGTAGCAAGCACTAGCCTTGGCAATCGTGTCCAAATTGAAATCTGTGGGTGCTTCTCCTGTGCTCTGCTCCTGGTCAAACACATCTAGAGTGGTCTGTCTGTGACTTCTGTGACCTAGCACATGTTTTTCTACATACACAGCCTAGAAACAAAAGTCTAGAACAGGCCAGAATAAGTTTGTCAGAAAACTGTGCATTCTTGCCTTTGATCATAAAGTAGCTAAGAAGGGAAATCTACATTGTAGGCTTCTAAAAGTCATTGAAGTTGTTTCCCTCCTACCTCATTTTCATCCCTGAGGAAGAAATCTCTCTCTATGCTTTCTGTTCTTCCAAATGATTTGAAAACTTGACTGTACTTTTCCTCGCATTTCAGACATAGTCAGCATTTTCAACAACCTTCTGAAAAACATGTGGGATTATGATGGACATGTGGCTAAGGTGTGGGCAGAGCTATGTGGAAAGCAGAGTTAGAATTGTTTCTCCAAAATATTACTGCAATTTCACATGCAACCACTTCTTTAACAAATCTCAAAAGAATTTTGATGATATTGGTTATTTTATGCCTCAACTCTGCCATTTAAAATTATTTTTAGTATAATTTCATTGTGTTCCTCATCTAAAAAAGCTTCTTACAATTTCTTTGGATTTTGTTTTGTTTTATTTTGTTTTGTTTTAATTTGTTTTGTTTTGTTTTATTTATATATTAAAGAAGCAAGATGCCTAACAGTTTGAGGTTTTTACAAAGCCTAGGACCCCTTGAGTTCTCTTCTCATCTCTTCTCTTTGAAGTGGAATATTTCTGTTCTTAGTCCTCCTCTTTTTTCTCCCTCTTCTTCCTGCTGTTTAATATTTGCAAGCTTTTCAAGGTCAGCTTTTTGTCTCTCTGCTCACCCTTCCCTGCTCACCACTGCATGCTGTCAATTGCTGACACCTCACCAGGCTCTTTGGTCCTTGCCCACCCATTTGCTGTGAAAGGACAAGGTCATGTGAAAAGTTTGCCTAGTTCTTGCTTTGCAAAGGTTTTATGGCCATTCAGATGGCAGTGAAAACTTAATAAAAATCTATTAGGTTACAAAGACTTCATAACCATTCATTGCTGTTCTCAGAAATAATAATATTTGGCAAAATCTTTAAAAGACTTTTAAGCTTCACCTGTCCTCACAGATGGAAGAACCTTGAGTGTTCATAATGTTTCAGTCTCTCTTGTGTTCAGTAAGTTTTCTTGTGAAAACTCCCAGAGCCCCTAACAGCAGAGTGCTGCAAAGTTGCAGTAATACCAGAAGATCTAGGTCCTGGGTTTTCATGAGTTTGAGTGTGAGCATATGAGAGACTGCTGTGGTTGCTCGCCTTTGTGTGTGCACTGACCGAGTTTGAAAGCCTGGTCCTGACAAGGTGTGAGCCTCTGTGCTTGATTCCTCTCCCTTCAGGTGACAACTGGCTTTAGACTCCCTGTGTGTCCAGAGGCAGGAGGGAGGCAACATGAAGGGTGACAAATCTCATTATCATCTAAACCCTTTGTAATTCTTCATTGATTCTATGCAGATAACAGGATCCATTGCCTAACCTGTACAGCCTGGTAAACTGGGATGGATATTTTGACCTCCAAAATAATTTGGGTTTTTTTTTGCCTGGCTATTCAAGGGAGAAGGCAATGAGACAATTTCCTCCCTCCTGTGCTTTTTTCAGCCCAAGGGGGCTGTGTTGCATGCAGAATATGTCATGACAGTCCTGTAACCATTCCAGCCCTCTGGGTCTGACCCTTTGTGCTTAGACCTCTTTCATCGTGACATGGCTTTCTGCTGCACTTGGGGCTGGCTGTCATTTTACAGAACAGCAGATTGCAAGGATTGTTGCTTCCTCCTCTCTTCCTTCTGCTGGCAGTGGTTTGATTTCCTCAGTTTTAGAAGGCTCCAGGCAAGTGCTGCAATCCTCTTCCTTCTCCAGGGACCTCCTCCTACAATAACCTTGGTCTCACTGAGCCTATTAGGGATTTCTCATGGAGAAATATTTAAACAGTAGGTCCTGTGATCAGGTTTAGGCATGAAGGAAGCCCTGATTGGATTGAGGCTGTTGTAGGTGTGCAGTTTCTTCTTTTGTTGCTATGAAAAAGCAAGTCAGGGATGGAATATAGGTGCTCTGAGATGCAGGCACAGGCAGAGTAGAATTTCATACTAGACCAGCTACTGAAATTCAGCCTCAGCTACTTGTCAGTCCCCTTTTGTCACTGGTTCTCTAGCTCTTTACTGCATTAGGCCCTTATTAATGAATACATTTTATTTTTTTAAAATACTAATCCAGTTTTGGGGTTTTTTTGGTGTCGAAAAAGGTAGGATTTTTTTTTTCCCCGTGAGTTATGCAGAGTTCTTGGCATTTTAAGCACCATGAGGTTGAATTAATTCTGCAAAGGAAGGGGTTTAGTCTGGTTTATTTACGATGAACTCATTTCTGCTCCACAGAACCTATTTTGCCTGAAACATTCTTGTTTAAATAGAATAATATTTTGATCTTGTGCTTCGGGTCCTTTTAAACCTGATTCTATTTTGTATTCCTATTATCCCAATAACAGTTCAATTAGGAGTGGTTAAAAATCAAGATATTTATTTTAATTGCATGCTTATCTTTTGAGGGTATATTGCAGTAAATAAGGAACATTTGAACAAAAAAACCCTAACATTGCAACATGTCTTGTCACATTATACTTACCCTACACCTGATTTCAAATGTAAATTGCACAGCATTTAGCTCTAATGAAAATACTCTAGTGAAGGAAATTGTTAAGATTTTCTGGTGCTCCCCTAGGGGTAATATTAAAACCTCCATTACTAACATCTCACTCTGAGAAGACAAAATGTGCACTGAGAATACAAAAGCTCTGTTGGCATCTAAATGTGTGCCAATTAATTCGCAGTTACAGACCTGCAGATCTGTATGGAGATGTAAAAATAGGACCTGGGAAAGCTATTTAGATCCCTGTATAACAGGGCTCCTTGACCCTGGATTTCTAATGTTAGTTTAATCATGGCATTCTGCTTTCTATTTATTTATATAGTTGCCTCAATGAACAAATTAATAATTATACAGCACATTGACAAACATGCCGAGTAATATTTGCCAGATTTTAAATTAATTTAATTCAAGGGCCACTTCATTTACAGGATTCATAGGCACATCAAGGAGTAGCTTTTACTTCATTGCTATTCAGATTACACCAAGATTTTTCATAATTTTCCACTCTCCTTTTTATCTCTCTCCCCTCCCTGCACTGAGGAAGACAATTTAACTTGCTTTTCCAAATAAGTGGTTACTTTCAGGCAGGTGGAAAACAGGTAAGTGATAGACAAACAGAAATGTAGATAAACGCATGGGCGACATACATTTAGAGAGATAATCATTTTTATTAGGGAAAATATAGCTCTGATAACTCACCTTTATTTTTCCGTAATTGCCAATTTTCAATCTATCTCCTTTTGTTTTTCACCTACAATTTCCTTTCGATATCATTATCTGTCTTGTGATTCTGTGGAGGAGTATTTCTGTGTTGAACATCGACTCAGTTACACAGAGGTGCCATGCTTTATATTGTTTGTCAACAGAAACTTGATATTAGAACCAGCAACTGGCTTGAACTGCAATATTTGAAATGAGAAATACATGTCCCATGGCAGGTAAGTCAAACTTTTTAATGAAGGCTGTGTCCTTTGAGCAGGGGGAAGGAGATGATCATCAATCTTTAAAAATACTCCCCCCCTTTCTCCAACATGGCCAAGTAAAAGGAATTCACAGAACAGTGCTGCTTTCCTTTAATAGTATTCTCTTTTTAGTTCCCATTTCATTATTCTTTTGGAAGAAACAGGACAAATTGGTATGTGAAAAAGACTTTTTTCCTCAAAAGGTTGCTATCTTGGCCAATACATAGCAGGGTCTTCTGCTGGAATATAGAGAATCTGAGACATATTTAATATTTTCTCCATATTATTAAGAAGAACTGCAATTTTGGGGAGATTAGTACCTCCTCATTACACTTTTTATAAATAATACGATCTGTGTTTCCATCTATTTAATTACAACAACACCCCCCTGAGATGCTGGCACTTAGAGATGTATGTTCAGTTGTAGAACAAGACTATTGAAAGCCCCTTTCATCCCTTTCTGATATCACCTAATTTCTACCCAAGAAATCCCTACCTTGGTGCAGGAGCCGCTACACTCAGCTACCGGAGTGACACAGCAGAGCCTGAGCTGCCGTGTCCTCTCCCTGCGTTGCTCTGTCCCTCTGCTCCCTGTGGCAGCCATGCTTCCTCAGAAATACTGCTCCTAGGTTTGGTACTCAGACATTCCTTTCCGGGCTGAGCTCCCACTTCACCTGATTCAGTTGAAAGATCGCTGTGAAATAGTCCCGTGGGTCCACAGACACTCAGGAGTTTGCTAAGCACAGATCACTTACGCAGCTGTGTTTGCTCTCCTACTCTATTCTAAGTAAATCCGGTTGCAGCGATAGCAGAGCGTTAGGGGACAAGATCCTCCAAGACATGAAGTCCGACTAGCAACGGGAACTGGGTCTGAAAAGCAGTGGAGGAGCACTGCTGTGTAATTGTACTGAACCTCCAAGATGTATCCAGATAGTGAAACCGAGACCAATCAGTGAGGTTCATCTCACCCGGCTTCCAGGGAGGACTCATGTGCACAAGGGTGTCTGGCAGTGAGGGAGCTGCCTTGGCTTCTGAAGTGGATACTGGAGATCTATAGCCTAATTCAGTGGCATAAACATGCTCTAAGGACTTTTCCAGGCATCTTATGTTGTTGAAGACCTCTGCATGCGGCCGATGCGTGTGACAGAGGCCCTAGAGAACCCTGTTTCCTTCCGCAGCTGGAGGCCAGGCAGTGTATGCTAAGGTATGCCTATTACCTGCTTTGGATAAATTGCATGTGGGCTCCACTAACCAGATCTGCATGAACTGTGTTGAGCGCTCAGACACCTCACCAACCTGTAGAGTCCTACATGTTGGTGCCTAAAATAAGGCATCCTATCTGGCAGTGAAGACCACCCTAAATATCTAGTGGTAGGCAGAGGTAGGAAGATGAAACTCATCTAAGGATGCTAACAATGAGAAAGCAAGATGTAAAGGAAGACAAGTGAATCAGCTCCTCACACCCCTGGCTCAGCTGAAGGCTAAATTTGGAAATGAAAATTGTTTCAGCGATACATGGGTCTGTGTGGAGAAAAGTCTCAGAAACCATTTTCGGACAGATCAGAGAGGCTGGGAGTGAATTGTAAAGCAACATTTGAACCAAATGCTTATTTCTAATTTGTGTGAGGTCACTTAAAAGATGGAAAACCAACAGCTGGTGATGTGAAAGATAGATATGAGGGAGATAAAAGAAGACTGCGCAGAAAATTGAGAAATAATTTTTATGCCTTTAATGTATATTGCATTTAGGAAACTTGTGAGTTATCAATGAATAGTAAGGTTCTTCTCAGAAATAAATAGGAAATAGCTGTGCCTCGTGTAAGACATTAGCAGTCTCTCTTACGTCTGAACAACTTTTCATAGGTAAAATTGCTTTAGCTGGCACGATTATCACTGTTCACTGCTGCATTCAGCATGCTGCTCAATGTGATAATGAGTGATGTCTTTTTTCCGTCACTTCAATACAGGTATGCAATTTATTCTGCCAGTAAACACTATTATAATGTAAAATTTATAATACAATATCTTTCAATGCCAGTCAGAGTGATCGTTTGAAGGAACTCGAATGTGTCTGTTATGTATCAGAGCAAACAAACCCCACATTAACAACAAAGTTGCTTACTTGGCGGAATGGTGCAGCTGCCTTGCTTTGCTTGATGGGGTGCATATATTAACAGCAGCCCTGCTCCTGGGAGTGTCATGGCCCCAAACTCCCTCAACTCTTTCTGAACAGTCCTCACAGTGTCAGGTACCAAATGGAATGGGCACAGTGATGTCACGTTAGGCATTTGGAGCTTTAGGTTTGCCTTTTAATATCCCCACAGCTCAAGCACAGGGTCAGCAGAGCAGATGATCCTCGATGTTTTTAGCCCGATAAACTCTCATGTTAGTCCTGCACATTTAAGTTGACAATACAAATAAATACTTTCTGCTCTGTGTGTATGTGGGGGTAGTGTTCTTTCTTTCAAGAGCTTTTAGAATATATTCCAAATAATTTCCAATAATTTAAAAGCCTTTTAAAGAACAGGCTCTTCTTCCAATAATTGACAGGCAAGACAATACCAGAGGGGGAGGCGAGGTGGAGAGGGGCGGAGGTGTAGATTGCTCTATATAAAAGCTGCTAAATTATGTTGTCAAAATTATAGCAACATTTTTTTTGCTCAAAAGCCTTGAAAAATCACACTCCTCCAGTCCCAGACTTCTGGCTTTTGTTTGTTTTGTGCAACCAACCTAAAACTTCATGTCATGAAATCTGTTATAATTGGCAGCACTTGTTGGATTCAAAATCAGCCTAGGACCAGGAACCCAAACATGTGACTGAAAACATTGTCTCTATTTTTACTCATAACTACAAGAATAAAAAATTTTGTCTGCTGCTGGTGGTATCTGTGATGTGTAGGCTGGATCTTTGCTTTTGTCTTGTTTATTTCCTGTCTTTGACAGATTTTTTGTAAAAAGTAACCTGTCTGGAGCTCTGGAGAGTGCACTCTAGGCTGATGTGATTAGACACTTTTGACAGTGGGGAAGCCACTGACTGCAGGCTCTTCAGTTGGGATGGTCTCCATTGAGAACAACATTCAGTAACTTACTAAAACAGAAGTCTCAATAACTCTACATTTCAATTCAGACATCTTGATTATTGACTTCTCAGTATCTCCTTTCTTTCTCTTTCTTTCTTTTCTTTCTTTCTTTCTTTCTTTCTTTCTTTCTTTCTTTCTTTCTTTCTTTCTTTCTTTCTTTCTTTCTTTCTTTCTTTCTTTCTTTCTTTCTTTCTTTCTTTCTTTCTTTCT
>VWZW01001748.1:548133-752208 GCA_013397115.1 Edolisoma coerulescens
CCTTTCCTTTCCTTTCCTTTCCTTTCCTTTCCTTTCCTTTCCTTTCCTTTCCTTTCCTTTCCTTTCCTTTCCTTTCCTTTCCTTTCCTTTCCTTTCTCCTTTCCTTTCCTTAAGATTTAGTGACCTGAAGTCTTGTTCGATGGCTTTGGTCTTAGAGAGAAGGAAATCTGTGTCAAGGGTATATTCAGGAGCTTAAGCAGATATTAATTGTTGCAGTAAACATGATGTGGTAGCTCTGCCTCTGGTCATTTCACAGTAAAATAATTTGCTCTATAAGTAAGAAGCTTGAAAGTTTAATTAATTTTCTACTTGAAACATTCTGATGTATTTATTTATTTCAGGATATTTATTCTTCACATACAGCATGCCAAGCTGCAATTCATTCCTTGCTGTAGTCTTCATGTCCCATAAAGCCTGTATAGCTCAAGCATTTCAGAATTGAAGATGCATTAGGAACATGACATGAAATACAACCAGAGTTTCTGCTCACTGTCCCACATGTTGCATCATTTATTTACACTCTCCCTTCATAAAAAGTCTAGATGATGAAGCTTCTACAAAATCTGCCTGTCTGACCAGCCACTTGTCTATCTCCCACATACCAAACACAAAGCAAAGCTCAGTAGCTTGTGTGCCCTTTTCAGCTTTGGTTCTTACAGGGTGTCTTATTAAAGTGGGAGAACAAGCAACCCTCCAAAAAAGGGCTGAGAAAACAAGAATATCCCTTGCATGAACAAGAAGGAGAGACTGAGATGCTTTTTCAGCTTGTGGTGTTCAACTGTGCAACAGGAATTGCATGTTGTTGTGCTTTATGGCATCTCTCTGCTGGAAAGGCTGATTAAAAAAGCAGGGTAAATGCATGCTGTTGTCATCTGATGACATTTCAATAAAACAATGGTATTTTTATTATTTTTAAGAAATCTTTCTAAGAGTAAACTGTGTGCTTTAAGAAACATACTTACACATGATACTGCGTGAGTTGAAAGTCTTGATATTGTTGACAGGTAGATGAATAGTCTGCAGTCTCTTAAAGCTGCAAGACAAGGAAGAAATTGGTCTGGAAACCTGCTGAAGAAAGGGACTGTTTGTCACTCTTTGGTGCAATATGAGCAGCTCTCCCTCCTGTGTGTATTTGGGGTAATCTTCATAGAAGAGAATCATAGAATCATAGAATATCCTGAGTTGGAAGGGGCTCACAAGGATTGTCCTGATCCTGCACAGCACAACCCCTAGGATCACACCATGTGCCAGAGGCTGAACAAGCCAAGTGACCTCAGCTGCTTCTCATACAGTTTTCCCTCTAGACCCTTCACCACCTTTGTAACCCTCCTTTGGATGCTCCCTAATAGCTTTATATCCTTCTTGTATTGTGGTGCCCAAAACTGCACTCAGGACTCAAGGTGAGGCTGCAGCAGCACAGAATAGAGTGGGGGCAGTCACCTCTCTCCACCCATCATTCTAGAATTCCTGGGAGATTTTGCAGAAAAATAATACTACACACACACACACACACACACACACACGTACAGGCACCTTTTCTGGGACTACAAAGACAGCTTTTTATCCACACTTTTTGAACATTGTGCCTCAGATTGCTTTCATACTGACCCAACTTGTAAGAACAGTCCCTTATCTGTAAAGGTAAATAAATCTCATCGTTTTGGTCAAGTATGTGGGTGCTTTCCAGGCTTTTTAAACAATGATCCTAATTACCTAGCTTTCAGCAATGATCCTAATCTAATAGTTTATGTGCTAATTTTTGACTGGCGTCCTGGTGTCAAATCCAGCGGTATTTTAAGGGCAGGCAATAAGCTGTGTTTTGTCATTGCTACTGTCCCTGTAGCGACTGTCCCAGCTACTGCTGCTTTATTTTATGCCCCAATGACAGGAAGTACTGCAAAGATTAATGGGATTTGAATAACTGTACTGATTTTGTCTATATATATAAATGCACACAGTGTTTCAAAGCTAAATAATGCCCTGACAAATAAAAACAGTGCCTGGCATGTAACTGAGAAACTAGTCTTGGGTGGTATTGAATTTCTGGCCAATTCTAAGTTCTTTTTTCAGGTGTGGCAGAGCTGATGTTGATGTTCCTGACACATTGGATCCAGATATCATTTGTTTTCCTCTTAGCCTTGCACTTAACCTAGCTCTGCCTGGAAACAGCCACCAGTGTAAATGAGAATAACCTTTGCTTTTTTGCCTCAGGTTTCTGCATCTCATGTAAGCCAAAGCAGTCCCTAGTTGCCACTTTTGGAAGAGAATTAAAATCACTTTGTGACTGATCCAAGAATCAGACCTGGAAAATGTAAGTCTGTTTTTGTCTACTCAAGTGCCAAGGTAACAAAATATGGTCTGTCTAAAATACTGAAAAATATATTTTCATATGTTCATGTATCTCAAGAATCATTTTGTTACCTGTAAAAACCAGTTTGCCATCAATCTGTGGTTCATTCCACTAAGTGCTACACCCTTCCCAACAAAGTGCCAGGAATATATGCAAAGGAAGGATTATGATCAAGGAAGCACTTCTTTTATAATGAGATTACTTCCAACATGATGCTATAATCACATGTGCAGGGTTACCTAATAATTTGCCTTTGCAGTAACTCTTATGCCAGTAATTACCAAAGTAATAATTTGTGTCTGCTACACATTATGAGCTGTTGTCAAACGGATAACCTGTCTACATGCTCAGAACTTGTATCTCCTGCTGTTCAGCTCAATGGACAAGGGGGTTTCTTCATGGAGGCACTCTCAGTAGAACATAGGTTCAGATGGTGTGTGGAGATGCTCTAGTACTTGTAGAAAAGCAGTAACTGCTCTCTGAATAGCACTTACATTATTATTAGCTACTGGAGACGAGTGTTTGCTTTTTTGTTTTCTTTTGCAACAACATCACTTTTCTGTGCATAAATTCTGTTCATGATTTATACTTTGATACTTAATTCTGTGTTTTGTTTTGTTGGGTTTTTTTTTGGTTGATTTTTTGTTTGTTTGTTTGATTTAAATGTATTTCTAAATAAACCAACTGTCACTTTTTTTGTCACTGGAGATGGAGAAGTTTCTCACCCATTAGCTCTGAAACAAATAAGATCTTCCATCAGATATAATAAAATTAGTCAAACCCAATGCCATGATAAATCACTTGATTAACCAGCAGGGAGAGCTGTTTCTTTAGTAAGAATCACCTGCTGGTCAAGATGAGGACTTATAAATTCCTCTTCTTTAGATTAGGAATTTACGTATGAGATAAATCCAAACAAATACTACATACTGGAATAAAGTTATGAACACCTCGAGGTGCCACTGTAGAAAGTCACTGTTTGTTGCCCAATAAAATGCTTTCAGTACAACTGTATCTATGCTATTTACCAAGTAGGAGGTGAGCAGAAGATTCCAATAGTTAATAACTGCTCTTGCCTTTACTGCTCCCCCTTCACCCATTGCTGGCATTCATTAAGGCTCAGATTTTTCAGCCATTTGTTCATATTAAGTAGGACCATCAAATTCCCCATGTTTAGCTGTGCGTTGAAGTCTCCTTCAGTCTAGTGGCATCTAGTCTAGGGCACATAAGCTTTCCTGGTGTTCACTAATTATGTCTTTCTTTGCTGGCTATGTCCTGACTACATTTTAAAATAAAAGAGGAATTGAACAGTATATAAGCCATAGGGACTAATGTTTCCAGAACAACTTTCTGACTTAGGCAATATTTTACATTTTGGAGGGGAAAACTGCCAAATATTAAACATTATGAATCAAATTTTCACCTCATTGAAAAAAAAAATCAGAAGGGGGAATTTGTCCGAATATGTCTTCTCCCAAGTAACAAATGACAGGGTGAGATGAAATGGCCTCACGTTGCACCAAGGAAGGTTTAGTTCAGCTTAATAGTTTGATTATTAAGAAAAATTTCTTCACCCAAGCATTGAAACAGGCTGCCCAGGGAAGTGGTGGAGTCAACATCCCTGGAGGTATTTGCAAGATGTGTAGAGGTGGCATTTGTGGACATGGATTATTGGTGGACTTGGTAGTGCTGGGTTAGCAGTTGGACTCAATAATCTTAGAGGTTTTCCAACCTAAACGTTTCTATGATTTAGTCATTCTATGTTGATATTCCTCCTCTCCTGTTTGGTGTTGTGGTGTTTTTTTTTTTTTTTTTCCTTTGGTTTTTTAATTTATTCTTTTCCTGTGATGCAGAATTTCATGAAATTAATTCAGGAATTAAAAAAAAATTACCCTAAATAGCAATTAATTTCTGAGTTCTGTTTTTTAATATTTTACAAGGTAGATTTCTCAGTTCTAAGTAAAGATTTCATGTTTATATTTTCTTCATGACAGTTTTGTAAAGGCTTTTGTTTTTAAGCATTAATTGTTTGGTTTTTGAGTAGGTTTTTATGATACACTTTCATCTCAGATGATCAACATTATAATTATCACCTAAAATTTAGCCTCAGTAGTGGTACCAATACAGAACATTACATTCTGAATGCTCACTTCAAATTATAACCATTTTTGACAGCTGTGTTACTAAGCATTATCTAAGCAAAGTAAATGTATAGGGTATTCAAGTGTGTGTGTTGATGTTTTCAAGCCCAGTCACTCAGAAATGAATCTTTTTCTCAGGCATGAACTGAACTGGTTTGCTGTCTATTCTGTACAGCATCTCTGTGCTCAGTTACATAACAGAGGCTGGTTTCCTATAAAGGTGCCATATAAAGGGCTACTTCCTACTGCTCTCAGGTGTTATGGCAATTCAGGACTCACTTTTTGTTATGGCAGTGAAACCTCCATGCCAGTGACTTCCAAAGAGAGCAAATTAAAGGAAATAGCACTCTTCATGAGTCATACAATGATCATGTTCTTTTGCTAGCTGAGACCGAGCTGATGATGCTTCTGAATACACTGAGGTGAATTGTGCCTTTCTGGTTAAAAAAAAATAATAACCTCAAATGTGCGTAGCATAAACACTGAGAGATTTCTGACTATGTAGGTGAAGCTGCTGATATACCAAAGCAGATAATTTTGTTGACTGTTTTGTTATCTTTGACAGGTGGTCCATAAATATGTACTACTTATTGCTTATAGTTCAGCTTATTGGCTAGGAATCAAAATTTACAAGACCAAATCCCACACTTTGAGAGATTTGCTCCTTTGAGGCAACTCAGGTGGCTGAGAGAAAGAAAATGCTGGCTCTAGGAAGCAGTGAGTATGTGCTGCCGAGTACGTTTTACTGGCACATGACTGTTTTCTAAAGTTGCTGCTTGCTGTGACCCTTGGAGGCTTTTAAATGAATCCACATTTAGCTATCATAGCATCTCTCCATCTCTGGAGACTCATCTTTGACCGTCTGTTTTTAGAGGATGAAAACTGGTTTGGGTTCCTTATTTGTCTGCTGAAATCAGGGGAATTGGTAGAGTGCTATAAAATTGGAAACTCGGACTTTATCTTCCATCTACAAAGAGGAACATTTCTGTTTTCATTCACCAAGGAAGGCAACATTTGCAGCTGACTGGAGGAAGAGGCCAGATCTATTCAAAGCTGTTGAGAGGCACTAATGCATGGAGTGACCAGTTTATGGAACAGGATGAAGGATGGAAAACAAGGTAATTGTGCCAAGAGAAATTGTTTCAATTACTCCGTGTGCCCTAAAGTGTTCTGCATAAACTTAGAGGTGGGATGGGAGAAAGAGGGTTTCTGCTTTCTTAACTGCATTGTAAATGCAGCAGGAGATTGATTTACGGACTTGGTGTTTAGGGTCTGTAGCACCTAATGCCAAATATTGAAGTCTTCCATGTTTCACACATTCATACTGCTTCAGACAAGAGTGCACATGTGAAGGACGGGATAACAACACTTGCTAAACTTCAGGGACTTGTAGTAATAAAGCCTCAATTTTCCTTGTTTCCCAAACTATTGATGTGGCAATATGCATCCATTCTGGTCAGTGGAAATGGTTTTCAGAGGCTGAATTATCCTTTTTACTGTGCATCACTATTATTTTCTTTTGGAGTCTTCCCACTGTAGAAAATTCTGTGTATTTGTCTCTTTGTACCATTATGGTTGTGAAATATGTGCCTGGATTGGTGAGCTCTGAGTCAGACTTTCTGCTCCTTTATACTGCTTTTCATGCTTTTCACCTTTACTGACTTCAGCAGTGCACAAACTCAGGGGCTTTACTTTACTCACTCGTTTTTGTGTTGTGATGAAGGCCTTGGTATTCCTTTGGGTGAAGATGAGTGTCACTGAGGTCAAGATGTGGTCCATCATTATCTCTGATGTAACAGTGTGAAGGAAACAATCAAAATTACTTAGTTTTTTGACTGTTGATATGAAATCAGTGTTTCTTGGTCCATTTTGCCAACTCTAGATGCAGACCTGAGGTAGGATGAACCAGGAGCGCTGGTGAGCACCTTGCTGGACCTGGCAGTTATCAGAAGAAATGTTTGTTAGAAACAAATGATTGTCTCAACTTGCTGGTGACCTAAACTTGCTCTTTATAAAACACAGCTTGACTGATACATAATTGCATCCTGAGAAATCTGTTTGCTCAAATCTTAAAGAAAATAGTTATTTTTTTTCTGTCACTTTTGGCATAGTAGAGGCAACAAAACATTGTTTAAATTGAGTACCTCAATGATGCAAAAAATGAATCAATTTCTTACAGCAGTGCCTGTCACTCTAATGGAAACCCCCAGAATGGATGGGCTTCTGTTTCTTGCTGCAAGTGTTAGCTATCACGTAGAGGAGCTATTGCTCTATCAGAAATCATGCCTGAGCCTGTTTTTCCAAGGAGACAATTTTTTTATAAAGAAGTGATTTCTTATTTTAAAGCCTTGGTAAATAAACACATAAAAAAGGGGTTCTTGAGGAGACATGGCCATAATTCTGGGTAGGAAGCTATGCTGCTAGTTGACTTCATTTTGTTTTAGAGAAGAGGACAGAATTGGGCATGAGCAACAAATCTATACAAAGTCATTTATCAAGCTTTGCTGGCGTCACTCTGATGTCCTTGAAAGTAGACTGCTTCATTTCTTACATACTCTGATGTGGAGGAGAGACTGCTGTTCTAAATCTCAAACATTGAGAAAGGCAATGTGCAAACAGCTAGCACTACCTTTTAGTAGAAAAACTCAGGAATGTGCTAACACAGGAATAGAGCATATACGAATTATTTTGATGTTGCCACATAGAGGTAGGTTTCCCTGCACTGGTTGTGCTGCAAGATTTTACTCTTTTCATCATCTTACTGAAAATCTCAGACACTTAAAGGTGCATGGTCAATAGATGGCAGTAAGATATTTAGCCTGACTATTACCTCTTCTGGGCAATCCTCTGTGCACAATCAGTGCTCACCTGCTTTTAAGAAAACACCTCCTTCTTCTTTGCAATTCTAAAGGCTGCAATGAGATGTATAAGCAAATGACAGTTAATCATATATTTCATCAAAGAAATATCCTGTTGCAGATATCTGGTGTGTCTGTTTTTACAATTCCCCTAACGTTATAGTTTAACCTTCATGTTTCTTCAGTCCAGCAATTATAAACCACTTTAGTTGGGATCCAGAGTGATAAGAATTAGTGATTTCCTGTGGAAATGCTTTATCAAGGCACAGCAGAGGAGACGGTTCTAAAGGGGAGCTTCTACACCTTACACAGTTACCCCCATGAAGACCTTATGTGTTGTCATGGCAGTGAGTGAAACTGGCAGGAAGAGAAAGCTAGTGACAGGAATTTACTGAATGAAGAAAAAAGTAATAATTCTTCAAAGTGTAGGAGCTGAAAATAATGTTGCTCACAGAAATTTTCCTCCCAGGAACTGCAGCGAAAACTCATTATATCCCCCAAACTGACCGCAGTTCCCAAAAGGAGTTTTCATCTGTTAGTTTAGTTTAAGAGCTTCAACACCAGGCTTTCTGCAGTCATAGTGCTGCCTCTGACACTAATCTTTTGTGCAGCCTTGAAAATGGATGAGAAGATCTTTTGATGAAATCTGTAGGAATCTAGAAAGCAAACCAGTACATGACCCACTACACAGTCTTTCTCCTCTGTAATCTTTACTTCTCCTTGATATTCCAATATAACTGTCTTGGAGCAAGAAATTCCTGTGAAGGAAGAGGAGGCAGAGGCATGCTGGTTTTACTATTAATCTCTTGCAAAGCTAATTGTGATTACAGCAGAAAATAATTATTTCCTCAGTGATATTGCAAAATCAAGCAACTGGAAAATCATTGCCAAACTTTTAAATATTCCAGAACTACCTTTTTGCTGAGTGATTGGTGGTTTGCTTTGAGTTGATACATGCTTGATAATTATACTGACAATATTGACACCTTTGAATGTTCCCATAGAAAGTTAAGATTCATTTGAGAAAAGATAGATAATACCACATTCTAAAATTACAGATGTGATAGTAAAACCTTGAGTTTCACTGTTTAGTTATTAAAAGTGCATTTATTTAAGAGAAGTCTGAGAAGTATGTTTTACATGCTCATTTTATTTTATGTATGTATCTTACTTTACAGCTGTTTTAAGGATTTGATACTTTAAAGATTTATAAAGCCAAGCTGTATGAAAAACATTTGAAAACAGAATCAATAATTTCTTACATAACTAGTGTAACAGCATTATTCTGAAGATCTTAAGGCATATATTCAAATGTTAATTAATACAGGACCCTTGTGAGGAGAATAATTATTAATATGCTCATATTATCAGTGAGTAAACTAGTCACAGAGCATATTCTAACACTGCTGGGAATGCAGTAATAACTCCTGCTTGACCAGCCTGGTAAACTTCTATGATGAAATGTCTGGTTTGGTAGATGAGGGGAAAGCAGTGGATGTTGCCAACCTTCATTTCAGTAAGGCCTCCCATAAGATCCTCACAGACAAGCTGATGAAGTATGCATTGGATGAGCAGATGGTGAGGAGGATTATAAACTGGCTGAGTGGATGGGCCCAATGGGTGATGATCAGTGGCATGAAATTGGAGGCCAGTAACCACCAGTGTAATCCAGGGGTCAATACTGAGTCCAGGCCTGTTTAAGACCTTTGTTAATGATGGGGAAGACTGTGCCCTCAGCAGGTTTGAAGATGACACAAAGCTGGGGGGAGTGGCTGGTAGGTGCTGCCATCCAGAGGGGCCTCATCAGCATGCAGAAATGGGATGACAGGAACCTTATGAAGGTCAGCAAGGAGAAATGCAGTCCTGCATGAACAGCCCAAGGCACCAGTATATGCTGGGGGCTGCTCAGCTGGAAATAAGATTGACAAAAAAGAACTTGTAGGGTCCTGGTGAACACCAAGTTGAACATCAGTCCCCAGTGTGTCCTTGCTGCAAGGAGGGTGAATGGGATCCTTGTCTGCTATAGGCAGAGCATTGACAACAGGTTGAGGGAGGTGATCCTCCTCCTCTGTCAGCACTGGTGGGCCACACCTGGAGTGCTGTGTCCAGTTCAGGGCTCCATGTTCAAGAGACAGTGAGATACTGGGGGGAGACTGAGGGAGATGGGATGGTTCGGCTTAGAGAAAAAAGTCTCAGTGGAGAATCTCAGTGTGTAGAAATACCTGAAGGGAGAGTGCAAAGAGAATGGGGCCAGGCGCTATTCAGTGGTGCCCAGTGACAGGACCAGAGGCCATGGGCACACACTGAAACACAGGAGACTCCCTCTGAACATCAGGAACCACTTTATTACTGTAAAGGAGACTGAGCAGAGGTTGCCCAGGGAGGTTGTGAAATCTTCCTCCTTGGAGATATCCAAAAGCTGTCTGTACATGGTCCTGGGCAGGTGTCTCTAGGTGGGCATGCTTGAGCAGGTGGTTGAGCCACGTCACCTCCAGAGGTCACTCCCAACCTCAACATTTTTGTGGTTCTGCCCAGGATTCCTTTCTCTAACATAATATACTCTATAAAATCCATATGAACCTAGATAGTTTTTGTGCTGTGTTTCCATGTTTCTTACTCTATTCATGTTCTGAAGTAATATACATTCTTTAGAATAAGTTCTATTTTTTTTTTCTTCTCAAAGTTATAGTGTTTCTTCTTTGCATATCCTGCTTCTGCACTGGTTTTCCTCCTTCCCTCCCTTCTTCCTCCATTTGTGTGGATTCATTTTCCCAATCATGATATTTTCAGCTATTCAAGGTGCCCATCTCGCCTTTCTTTTTTACTCCTTCCTGTCTGTAAGCCCAAATCTCACATCTACCATCACAACTGCTTTCTTCCTTTTCTTCTTTCAACAGCGGAGATCTTATCTCCAGCCTTCCTCCACCCCACTCCACTTTCCCCATCCCTGCTATTAAGTCTCTTTAACATTTTTCCTAAGCTGTAGCTCATCTCTCCTCCTGTCCCCTATGCGGAATATCTTCTAAACCAAATCACTCATCCCAGCTCTGTCAATAAACAAGATTTCAGAAGAAATCATTAAAAAATAAATAAACACAAATATTTCCCACAGCAGCAAAAGCACTGAGTTTAGGAAAGGTTGAGCTATTATGATTATACTGAAAAATAAAACCTATCTCTGGTAGTGTGAGTATGTCTGGTAGCTTCAATCTCTCATATCACGCTGATAGCTGCCTCTTCTTTTTTGTGCTGTGGAGGGCCTCTGGCTTCTGCTGTCAGCCTAGGAGAAGGAGAAGGTTTTAAAATGAGCTGTATGGCTTGATATGAGCAGTCTGACTTTGCCAGCTGGAGTTTAAATGCCCCCTTCACTTGTCCCCTAGGACACCTTTGTTGTAACTTCTGACATGGCACTGTGGGGTTTATTATTATCATCTATCTTATCACATTTTTTGACATCTGGAGCCCCTTCTCACCTACAGGTTACTTTATTCTCTTTGTCTCTTCTGAGGTTTCAGGGGTAAAGTCCCAGAGTGGGACTGAAGCCTTTGCTACCCGTATGTGATTGTTTTAAGAGAATTCCTTTGTGGGATCCTGTCCCGCATTGTTTAGGGCTTTTGATATGGTTCTCTCTCTCTCCCACACACAAAACTCCTAGTCTTGTAGTTAATATTGCTGGTTTGGTTCTCCTGTTGTGTTTTTTTTTCTTTTTAACCTGTGTTTGGTGCAGAACCTCAGGACCTGAGTGACCTGAGTCCTTGTCTTGGTCTAAATCTATCAGAGTAGACCTCCAGGCTGCTACTACAGTACAAACATCAGATTAATTGCTCTTTTTATCAGCATTTAGGGAGCATGTAAGTTTGGGAGCAGCCTTAAACAATTTGCAGCTCATCAGGAATCCTGGAAAGAGGGAATTGTGGAAGGAGAGTGTTCCATAATAAAGAAATACGAGGAACCTTCCTTTTGCCTCTGACATTCCTTCTGACTTTTTCAAATGCTGAGTCGGTGCTTAATCAAGCACCAGTTCTGTGACAACCTGCAGGCATGAAGCACATGAATCAGCTTAGAGAATACACAGGCAAAGACGCCCTCGAGTTTTGGTAGGGTCGGAGCCCAATTTAAGAGTAATCCTACTGACCACTGGATGTCACTGCGACACTGCAGGAATGAAAATTAAGGCAAGGATTTTCGAAAGTATCCAAAGATTTTTAGAGCCTGAGTCCTTATGACCATCATTTCAACTTCGGGAATTTCCCTGAAATTAGCTGTTAGCCTACATGCCACTGGTGAACAGTGAGCTTTAATATTGAGAGTTAGACACTCTAATCTATCAAAAAAGTGTATGAATTAGTGTCACTAAAAAGTGTGTGTGTGTCTTGGAAAGGGGATTCCCAAAAGGGGTTCTAGTTGCACTGTTTTCTGTCATTGATACAGTGAAGATTTTGATGATAAATGAAATTAAATTATATTGTTCAAATTAAAAAAATAGGCAGGACTGATGGAGATTTCGAGAGCTTGTTTAATCTAATCCACCTTAGAGTTGGAATCAGATAATATCAATGCTAATTTAATTTACTCTTATCATCTACAGCTATTTCACAACCTCATCAGAAAAGAAACCTGGTTTCTTTGCTATAACTTTCAGATCATGATTTCCAAACTTTCTATTCTGGTTCTTGCCCTTTTCAGAGATGCAAAGAAAGCAAACAAAGAGTAGTAAGGATGTATACTGCCATGTAAAACAACCTTATATTCACATAAAATAGCTATATTGTGTAATAATAGTGAAAAAAATTGAATTCTACTAAGTAAGGAAAATACCAATCTGGGACATTGGACTACTTAGCCAATGGCAGAAAATGGAAAACTAACAAATGAAGACATACATTGAACAGATCATTTGAATTTGAGAGGATTCTTTCACCTTTAGGTAATTGAAAGGAAACCTCACTTGGAGAGCTGTAGAAAAGGTTGCTGATAGTAACAAAGCACTTGTTGTGGCAAGACCTATGGGACTTAAATTATGAGTAATAAATATGAAAATTAAGTTTGGTCTTTAGTTAAAATTGTGGTGCAGGTGGGTGTCAGGTCTATGCACACCCAGCACACCTAATCCATGCATTCCTCTTGTGCTGCTGGAACATCCCAGCCAGTCTCTGCATACATGAGGGCTGGCTGAGGCAGTGGCTAGCTTGAAACCAGAAAACCTTCACACCTGAGTATTTGACTGTTACATGTGCCCAAACAGGTGACAATTTTAGACAGTTTTTGACATTCCCTAAGGCAGCTCCTGCTATATATAGTCCAATTTTTATCCCTAAAGTTGGAAATTCCTATATTTTCAATGAAGATGATTTTTACTTGTTTTATGTTGACTCATGTATTTGGTTTCTCTCTTGATTCTTCCACTGCAATATAGGTACCAGAAGTAATTTTCTAACCTTAGAAACAATGGCAGCTTTTTAAGGCTAAGTAATGTCTTTCATACTCTCTCTTCATTATTTTTTATTCACCTTCAGACAACTGTGAATACTGCTATGACTTAATTATTATATGGCCTCCAAGATTCTGAAGTTTCTCTCTAATTTCTTCTTGGTAAAATTAGAGCAATTTATACAAGTATAAAGTGATGTACCTTCACTAGAGTTTTTGGCCTGTGGTTAGTATGTTGCTGTGTATTTTAAAACGTTTTAAGAGTTGCAGCCACAACAGAATCTCCTAGATTAGCTAGTCTAAAGGATAATTGCTTGACATGATGCCTATTAGCAGAATTTCACAGATGGTCAATTCTGAGTTTTATTAATTGCTCAAGTTAAGCCAGAGTTTGTTCATAATTAATGATATGGTAGTAAAAATTTTTCTCAGCTCAGAAGTTGAATAAACATGACCCTCTGGAAGGGAAGCCAAAAGTGAGATGCTGAATATTTATTGCTGATTACTGGACATAAATTCAGTACTAAATGGGTAAATTGTTTAATGAAAACCAGACCCTTGTGGGTCACATGCCACAAAGAGTTTGAGCTGGAAAGTAGAATTAGGGTTAGAGTTAGAGTTCAGTAAAAGAGAGAGACTAGAGGTATGGTTGTTGGGAGTGGGGGTGGAAATGGACATCCAAATGAAGGTTAGGACAGCCAAAAGATTCGTGCTCAGAGAACATTTGTGTTGTGGGTCAGAGGTGGGGTCTTAGCCCAGACCTAAGATGGGAAGTAAGATTCAGGTTTGTATGTGAACTGAATGGAAGGGAAAGCCTGGAGGTGTGGTTGGAGTTGTGCTTAAAATAGCAGGAAAAAAAATGTTTCATCTGAATGAAAGAGATTAATGGAAGATAAAGCGGTCTCAGGACCTTTTATTCAAATGGAGGGATGGGCAGCATTTGAACAAGACAACAGCAGGGATATTGGACAGAAACTATTTTAGAAAAGGTTCTGTTAAATGTCAGTGCCATTAAAATATATAACCAAATGATATTGTGTTTTGACTGTTTTTGTACCGTGAAAATGATGCAGGACTTGCCTTATAAAAATAATGAGAAAAATTATTATGGTGAGTTTGTAGAAAAGAAGAAATATGTATACTTTCTTTTACGAGATACAAGTGTAGAAGTAGTAAATCTGCTGTAGGCAATCCTTTTCCATCATATGTATTTGGTCTTCTTTCATATTTGTTCTAACTTCCTATATTCTGATCAGCTTTTAAGAGGCTTCCAGTTCAACAGAAAATATAAATTTTGTTACTATAAATTGTGCTACACCTGAGAGCACAAGCTTCCGTTACAGAAGTTTTTCAGATTGAACACTATATATCTAAAGAAAGGCTTGGAGGGAAGGAGTGAAAGGATTTTTGAAAAGCTTTTAGAACCATTACCTCAGCACAGGGTTCCATTCTTTCGTGGAAGAGAATAGAACCATTTTGCCAGAAGAGATTTCGCCCTAAATCAGCACCTGAAAATTTTCAAGCTGACACTTCTCAGCCTTTAAAAAACACTGTTTAGAGACAGGTACAATTATCTCCCAAACAAGCACTACAGTTCTCAGCTATCCCAATAAGCCAGGGTGTGAATAAGGGCAATGGCATTCCCTAAAAGCCTGGGAAGATTTATAGGAACACAGTCAAATAGCAGCACTTCCTTTGCAGGTTTGGTTGGTGCAGCATAGACACAACCATCCTTTGCATGTGCAAGGGCTTTTCTTAAGCTTTTCCTCTTTTTCCAGTCTTGGCTGCTGCCGGGATAGAGTAGCAGTTATCACATTTCTGATGGCCTGTGTCTGGCAGCTTTCTGACAGACTGATAGTGCAGCTTAGCTTGAGAGTCCTTGGAGGGATATGGAGGCAATGAGTCCTCGGGTGGTCCTTGGGGCTGTAGTCTGGCATTGGGTAGAGCAAGAGCTGTTTCATTATACTGTGCACTACAGGGACTAAGGTACCTGCTTCCCTGTGTAAGGAATAAGTGAATGAACTAATTAATCATTAATTTCATGCCTCTCAAGCGTGAAGTTGTCTGACATTCACAAAGCCAAGGAATTGACTCTGCTCTCCTTTACACCTTGTTTAACCTAATGAAACAGCAATGCTTTTTTTCTTTTACTATAGAAGAGAGCTCAAAATGGGCCTTAATAACTTTCAGATCACCTTAAAGGGAATGCAACCTTCCCCTAGAATTTATTTAGAAGACATTGCATAGAAACAAGAAAGCTCTGGGGTCTGCTTCAGATCCTGAGGCAGGTTGATCCTCAAAACTGCCATCACAATGTGATTTAAGTACTTGTTTCCTCAAGTAAGGTGTCCTTTCTCTCAGCCAAAGGAAATTTGACGTTTGGTTGCCATAATCAAGTTAGAAACAACATTCTTGTTTGGACTATACAAAAGAGTGGTGACTGATGACTCAGAATTGTATTATGATTTATGTTATGGAAGTCTGCAGGTGACCTTAACCAAGACTTTCTACTTGTTATTTTTAGGTTTTGGTCACATGGGATTATTTCTGAGGTTCTGCCCAGTGTGCAAGAGTCAGTTCTGCAGCTGGTGGCTGTTACAGCAAAAAGCAGGTGGGTGAGGTATATGGGTATGTAGGCTGGTGGTGACATACCTTGTGGGGTATAGGCTTGTCTCACCTGGTCACGGGCTCCTTCCTGCTGCTCTGGTCTGTTGGATGTGTGGCCCGAGTGTGTTTCAGCCACGAAGAACTCATAATCCAAGTGCTGCCTAGACACCAGATTCATGCAAAGGAGAAACGGGCCAGAACTGGGCTTATCACAGATGCATAGAATCACAGAATGGTTAGGGTTGGAAGGGATCTTAAATTTCATCTATTCCAACCTCCCCTCAATGGGCAGCCACTCACTAGATCAGATTGCTAAGGGTCCCATCCAGCCTGACCTTGAACACTTCCAGGGATGAGGCATCCACAGCCTCTCTGGGCAACCTGTGCCAGTGTCTCACCATCCTCTGAGTAAGGAATTTCTTCTTAACATCTAAATTAACCTGTCCCTTTTCAGTTTAAAACCAGTGCCCCTTGTCGTGTCACTATCTGACCATAAAAAAAAAATTCTTCTCCCTCCTTTCCATAAGCAACCTTTAGGTACTGGAACGTTGCAGCTCTCCCTGAAGCCTTCTCTTTTCCAGGCTGAACAACCCCAGCTCTCTCAGCCTGTCTTTGGATGAAGAGGTTTTCTCTCCCTCTGATGATCTTCGTGGCCCTCCTCTGGACCCATTCCAGTGGGTTTGGGTGATGTGTAGCTACATTATATTTGTCAAAAGCAAAGAACAAAAATAATCTTGTCTCAGGTTTTCTCACTGCTTCAATGGAAGAGAGTAGGATGATGTACTTTAAAGCATGATTGAGTCACCCCTTGGTGAAGCCCGCTTCCCTGGCTGGTACTACTTTGTTCCAGACACTTTTCCAGTATCCCTCCTGAAGACGGGAAGGATGCTCATGAAAGGGGGCACAGGGTGCAAGGGCTCCCCTTGTGCTCTGGCCGTGCTCTAGTCTCATTGCAGTCCTCGAGATTTATGAGGACTTAGGCAGGCTTCATGTCCTTTGCTCTCAGTGTCTCAGATAGAAATGAGATTTCATGCTCTCAACTTCCTATGTTTTCATTTCCACATCAAATATTTGTTTGTTTGTTTTTTTGTTTGTTTGTTTAGCACCCTCCCTTGAAAATCTGCTTGTGTTTTGTATATTTATTCTTCCTGGCAGGTGCTTAAGAGACTGGTTGAGTAAATGACAAGATGCAACCAAGCTTTTCTCTGACTGCCACAATGCTCAGGACATGCAAGGTCAGGTCTTCGCTGTAGAGGAAGCCCACTTAACAAGGCACTAATTTACTTCAAGGAAAGAGATTACTGATCACTGTAGATTTCTACAGCAGATGAATATGTAATTCAGAATGAATAATTTATTGAAAGTATTTAGCCTTACTCTCTGCTCACAGTAAGTCCGTGAGTATTTCAGAATGTTCTTATGTCTGTCATTAAATGCTTCTGCTATCTACTTGTCTTAGATTTATTTTTCTGGCCTGCTTGCTGAATTATAATTTGGCCATATCACTCCAGGAGTGGACAGGTGTGCAAACTCTTCTTTTGCATGTATAGACTAAAAATAAGATTTATAAGGATTTTGAAACAGAATTTTAAATATTTTTTTCCATAGTTGCTTTGCATTAGCCCATGAAAAGGGAAAGCAAATACAAAATGAACCCTTTAAAAAGAGTGACAGATAATAAACAGAGCATTTGTATTATGCTTTCTGGTCAAGACTCCAGAAAAATTGTATTTTATGCGTGTGTGTTTTTTTATTTTATTTTTAAATTAGACATCTAAAAATTGATGTAGGAATATCCAATGAGAACGGTCAAACTTTCTGCTGTGGTTTAACATGCAGACAGTTAAATCTCACACAGCTGCTTGCTCACTTGTCTCCCCAGTGGGATGGGGGAGAGAACTGGGGCAAAAAAATCCTGGGGTGAGATACAGGCAGTTTAATAGCTCAGAAATGGAAAGAAAACGACTACTATTGCTCCTCCTTCTACTGATAAATTAATTACATGACAAAAGCAAGTGATGCACAATGCAATTGCTCACCCCTTGCTGAGTGATCCCCATCCATTTCCTGAGCAGCCACCCTCGGCCACCTTTCACCCTAATTTATACACTGAGCATGACATCTTATAGTGTGGAACATCCCTTTGGCCAGCTGGGGTCAGCTGTCCTGGCTGTGTCCCCTCCCAGCTCCTTGTGCCCTGCAGCCTCCTCGCTGGCGCGGTGGGGTGAGAAGCTGAAAAGCCCTTGACTTAGTGTAAACACTGCTCAGCAACAAACAAAACATCAGAGTGTTATCAGCATTGTTCTCATCCTAAATGCCAAACACAGCACTGGACCAGATACTAGGAAGAAAAGTAATTCTATCCCAGTTGAAACCAGGATACTTTCTGATTTGTAAAAATCATGACATTTATTTAAATACATATATTTGGACATATCAAACTAACGACAGATTCCTGTTTTCAAACTAACATGAAAATGTTGCTTAATCAACCCTCAAAATGATCCTGCTAGATAAGATGGTTCTACACTACAATTTTCTTTTATCACTGGCTTGACCTAAAATACCTGGTTGGACTGCATTAGGACATCTTCTGTGGTTTCTTTGCTGAAGATAAATTGAATTTTTAGAAAGGAGGACTTTCAGAGAGCACTTTGGTCAGTGGTAAGGCGTGTTCTTGGAAAGGGGAGACAAACTGTTAGTGAGTTTCTGAAAAATAAAGACAATTTTTCTCATTTTTATGTATCATTTTTGTGCCTGGAAAACATAGGATGCTTTAAAATATGGAAGAAAACTAGCATTTTTTTTTCCTTGTGAGCTTCTTCTTCTTTCTATTATATCTCCCCCATGATGTCATTTTTTTTGCACACTTTCTACCAAGGATTCCTCTGCCCTACTCTACTCACATAATTCTCTCTAAGTGCATGAGCACCATTCCTCTACTTCCTAGGGAAGCAACAAGTCTCCTTCAGCCATAACCTCCATTTTTCACCACTACTGTCTGCTTGCTGAATCTGTCCTTATCCAGATCTCAAACCCCTCGAGCTCTAGCTCAGGCCAGCCCAAACCTTGCTGCTCAGAAGCATCCTTGCCGTGGGTGTGCCAGATGTGGCTGTGTTTTCATCCCGCTCTGTGGCAGATTCTCATCCCCACTCCCATTTGATAACACCAGGATTTTCATAATCTGCATGTGCACAGCACACGTAAAACCCCCCACTGATGTGGATTCTAGCTTGAAAGCTTAGGAATGCAATCAAAAGCTCCGAAAATTTCTCTTCTTCCCTCTTACCCATTGTCACTGGGTTCGGGAAACCGTGCCTGCTGTATCCTGCCATATCCTGGCAGATGCCAAGCTTTCTGTTCTGTGATTGCTCCCTTCTGTTGACGGCTGATCTGCTACCAGGACTCTGGAGAAATGGGGGCTGAAGACACCGTGTGTGTGTGTCAGTACCACCATAATGTGCCTCGTGGGGATAATCCAGCCAAGGCTGCATTCCTGGTACGGTGTCTCTTTCCTTTGCCACCTGGAGTCTACTAATTTGCTACAAGGCAGGGTTCCCTGTCGCCACATCTGTCGTGGGGGCCTCTGGGTCTGTAGAGAGGATTGAAATGAAGGCACCATGTGGTGATACTGCATGCTGCTCTGCCTCAGCCATAGCATGTAACAAATTGACCTAATTGGAAAGTTGCAAAGTTTTTTCCCAGCAGAAACCTCTCTCCTAATTTTCCATACCAGGGAAAGGGGTTCCATTCCCTAACCAGCAGTAGGGAAGCGACTCCTTTGACTTTTCCATTTTAAATATGTAGCTTCTGGGGCAGAAAGCTGGCTGTGAATCAGTACTTGATGGGAGGAGAGCCTTCTGATTCTATCCTGTGCCCACTGAAGCCTGACAAAGCAGGAGAGACTTGCTGGGTGCTGAAAGTGGACCCACATCTCTTTGTGATTCTCCAGGCTTCTTTCTACCATGTGGCTGTTCTGTTGTTGTTGTTGTTGTTGTTGTTGTTATTTAATTTAACTTTATTATGAATAGATATTTGAGTATTAATGTTGCTTATGATACAACATGTTCATAGCAAATTGAGGAAAACTGTTGGCTGGGGCAGGGTGGAACAAAGATTTGGTGACTAATATGTGGTTTTTTAACCTGTTTTTTAAAGAAAGACTTTAATGAAATGTGTGTGAGAGTGTGTACATGTGAGAAAGGGATGAAACACAGCACAGTTTAAATGCTGTCACATGTTTTACAACGAGGATACCATTTTTTCTCCTACAAAAGCTGATAAAATACAAGTTCCATTGAGGCACAGGATTTATAGTTACTTTAACATATGCCCTGAAAAAATGTGTATCTACAGGGGATAGTAGTTCATGGAGAAAACAAGTCAGTTCTGAGAAGTTCAATTACTCTCCTGAAATATCAATAATGTAGCTGGAAGAAAGAAAAAACAACAGGCCACTTCCTATATTGGATGTATTCTCAAAACGTCTATGAAGGCTTGCTGCCAGCAGCAAGAAAGTAATAACTATAAATGTTGCTCAGTGGGAAGACTTAGTGATACAGCCCCTCTGTTTGAAATTTTACCCAAGCCCTGTCAACACAGTGTAGCTTTCATGTTTTTGCATTTTTATTTTTATTATCGTTTCTATTATTCTTGGCAGGTGCACGTGTTGGCAGGTGAACTCAGGGTCTCCCTCCTGGCAAGGCTCTCTGTCTTTTCAAGTCACTCAGCATAAGCCTGCGGTTTCTTGACTCTGAGATCTGCTGAAATACATTTTAAACACACTGTTCTAGATGGTCATTGTAGCACTTCCTGAAGTCCCACTGTATTCTCCTACAGAAAGCTTAAGCAGCAGAGTGAGCACTGTAATTGTATTCCTTAAAGAATTACCAAAATCTTTCTGCAATTCCTTTTATTTGACAGCTATGGTTGAATTTAATAATAAAAACAACAACAATGATGATGATGAAGAAATAACCCCTACATGTTCTGGGCTGCTTGAGGCAAAGCATTGTGTTTTTTTCCTCTTCCTGAGGTATTGCACCTGCGCCTGGTCTCAGCCGCACAAGATTTTATGCACATGAAGAAAATAGAGAGCATTGTGTGATAGCACTGTCACACGTGGGAGCTGACAGAGCTTTGCCATTGCGCAGGACAGCCCTTTATCAAAAGGGCTCCTGAGGAATCTTCTGAGCTTACTTCTGATGGACAGGGATTGCTGACCTGAGGTGCTGAAACAAACAGGCTGAAAACAGATTCAGGTGAATGAATTGATGTTTTTCTTTTCTAAGGAGCTTGAAATGAACAACAGAGTCTTTCCCCCCTCCTTTTTCTGCATTTTCTTAATAACCATTCTCAGCTGAAGGTTTTAAAAATGTTTTTACAGTTATTTTACATATTTCAAAATAACATTTATTAGCCTAATACCTCTAATTATGCATGATGGGTGAGTCACATGTAGAGTGCGCTCCCACATTTCTTCATTTGAATTCATATACATACTTACCTAATTTGGCTGCAGTGGCATGGCTACACGTTAAATGAAATTAATCCTGCTAAGATTAACTCTCAGATGCAGACCTATAGTGCAACAAGCTCTTTAAGATTCTGGTCCTTCTAGGTTTTCCCAATTTTTTCATTGTGGGGATCATTACTTTAAACAACTCAAACTCAGAAGACAAATGTGTGTGAAGGTGGATTGGTGTGAAATCTATCTTTTGGTTCAGACAGTGAAATTTGGTGTTCCTATGGAATAAATTTATACAGTAAGAGCAGTTCAACTGCTTTGGGGATGAGCACTTCAGGGGAGAGAGGAAAGAGCTTTAGAGTGGGCTTACGTTAGTATTTAATTTTAGATAAGCAGAGTGTTTCTGAAGCAAATCTCCCAGTTTCTACCTTGCTGTGCTGTGGTTTGCACCTGGGAGCAGTTCCAGGACACAGATTCGCTACTTCCACTGGCATAGGGATGGTCTGTGCTTGTTCAGGTGTGCTCTGTCCATATGCTATGACATTTGTCCAGATGAACCTTCCTACAAACAGCTGTAGTGCACCTATCAGGCCCCCAGTACCACCAGTTTGCTACCCTCACACTGTAAGGTGAAGCAGAGAGCTTCAGTGGTGTGCAGCCAGTGTCACCCTTCACTTGGGTGATGGGGCACATGGCAAATATGCTGGAGCACTTGTCCTGGCATTGAATTGCAGTCAGTAGATCATGGGGATACCTGTTCCTATAGTTTATGGTTGTTGTCAAATATCTGCAAAGCAGAGATGCTCCCTGCCCACAGAGTTTGTTTTTTTGTGTGGCATCTCCATGTGATGGTGGATGTGTTAATACACTCAAAGAATCTCTGAGGAAAAAAAAACAATCTAGTTTTCAGTTTGGAAAGTAATGCATTGAAAGTCACTCATTCAAAGGTATGTTTAGCTCCTGTGGCACCTGAGGCTGGCAACATGCTGGAGGCTCTGCATTTTGATCTTCTGGAGTATGAGAATTTCTTGCTCCCCACATGGTTTAAGTAAGTGGCACATTTTCTGGCAAAGGAGAAGGTGCAGCTGTTTCAGCTGTATTTTTTTATTATGAATCCTTATTGTGTTTGCATGTCATAATAAATACACACACACAAATACTCTTTGACTGTATTATAGTAGGAACCTGAAAAAGATCTATTAAAGTCCTAATAATTTACTAATAATAGGAAGGGAAAAACAGTGGTTTCCAGCAATGTCTGATATGTTATCTTTAGAGACTAAGGAACTTCATGGAGTTCCTCACATTTTCTATAAATAAGAGGAATATATATTCAGTAATAAGTAACCTTATTATTTTTTTTTAATCTCTGGCAATACCTGGTTTCCTGGTTAAGTGTTTGTAACATCTAAACTTGTGGGTTTACTAAGAAATGTAAGCTGTCAGACTTGGGCAAGAAGAAACTTCAAAATCAGAAAATGCATTTGAGACATACATTTATGAAAGAAAAATTACGGTTTGGACAAAGGGCTTGTTAGCTTATATAGAGGTTTGCTTTAAGCAGTCATGCAGGTTATCAGCTGAAATAACTTGCTTTATACACGTTGTTCTTTCATTAAAAGGTCAAATAAAATTGTGCTGGAAGCCTAGTGGGTACTTTAAATGGCTAGTTACTCAAAATGGCCTTTTGGGGATGACATTAGAGAGAGTCTCAAATGCAGGTTCTGTTGTATATTTAGGGTAAAAAAACATGACCAAAACCCAAATGCTGGTTTTTTAATGGTGCTCTCACACTGAACTTTTCCTGGTTTTTGCAGTCTTTCTAGAAGACGGATACAGCTCCTCAGTAAAAATGCAGAGATGTGAGCCTGTGTCCTTATGTGTGATGCCTTGCTATTGTGAACAATTGTATCATATAACAGCTTTCAGGAATTGTTCAAGCTCTTTTTTAATGAAAAAAAGCAAAGTTGTCATTTTCTATCCCACTGGAGGGCTTTGATCTGTGCTTTGACACTCTTATATTTTCCTGGGTATTCAGCTTAAATTAATTAAAGATTAATTTTATAATCACTTATTAATCACTGTGAACACCATCCTAGTGGTTGTACTCCCTTGGAATGTATGCCCAAGAGGTGTTTGGAGAGAGGCATATTCTCACTCTGCCTTCATTATGCCTGACTAGACAAGACAGATTCTTGTAGTTCCTCAGTTGAGTAACCTCCTTCTTCCTCATGTAAGATTAAGAGCTTCTCCAGACCTATTTTCTCACCTGCCAGTGGCTGGAGGTGGATGGACTATGTTAGATGAGGTATTCTCTGTACTCTGCACAATGTCATTAGAGTCTAGAGAATTGACCAATACTGATACATCATAGAACTGTCTTTGCCTTTGTACTGAAAGACAAACTGCTTTAGTGTCTTGCAGGCGTTTGGTCAGGAGATTAACAAACTTTGGTTCTTCTTTTCAGGTATTTTGAATTAATGAGAACTGACTAAAATTACTCCAGCTGTTAAGTTAAAACATATTTCGAGCTGTTGTTATATTAATGCATGAGACACACTAACATGTGGTGGATTTGAAATCTCCTGAATGTTTTCTTTTCACTCATGTTTTCAGCCTGTTCCAGTGGGTGGCACAAGAAGCACAAAAACCAGGTGAGTTTCCATCCCAGCATGTCCCATGGGATTTCTATTTAACTATTGTAGTTCTTAGTTAAAAATAATAAAGGAGATGCCAGAGGGTAAGGAAGTGCATTCCTCGGTCTGAGTGTTTGGTATCACACATTGTGAAGGTTTAATTCTCCATTATTGGTTTATATTCATCAGTGTCTACAAACACAGGCTCGAGGGGGTCAGTCTGAGAGCTTCCCTTCCTGAGAGCACTATGGCTGAGGCCTGATGTGCTGGGCATTCTGTGGGAGCCACAGACCTAACCTGGAGAGAACCCACTGGGTGCCTTCGTGTTCCAAGTGCTGTGGCTGTGGGCTCTGTATTTGGCTCTTTCAGTGACATTGAAATGATCTTTATTATATTCAGTTCCATTTTAACAGCTGGGAATGAAAAAGGAAAATGACAAAGATCTGGAATAAATACTGCAGCTAAGATATTGCCCTGGAGAACATCCCACTGTTATGTTTTGCGGGAGAGTACCTGGGTTGTTATAGGAGGGCTTATAACGGTCATGCAGGTGCTCCATCCATGACACATCTATGTGGTTGCTGTCTCAATGAAAAATTGAAAGGAGCAACTTACATTTGCTTTGCAGAAGTACAGGCAAAACCAAACCTTACTGTGACAAAAGGATGGATATTGTGGAGCAAAATCACAGGGGATGTGAAGATAATTTGTATGTTTGGGATCATCAGTTGGTATTTCAGGTCAGTGGTAAGAGAGATTGGAAATATCATGACAGATTTCAGAAGGCTTTTAGAAATCAGCTGGGTCTGAGAGGGCTGCAGGTGGGAGAAGTCCCTGTACTACCCTTGCCAACCAATAGACTCTGACCCTCCTCTAAAGCAGGAAGGCTGTGGATGCAGAAGAAACGCAAAGCAGAAGTTGTCTCTATGGGCCATGCCTGATGTGATGCCCAGCAATCTCCTGGGCCATTGAAAGCCTACTTTGTCTACTGTTAGAGGGGACCCTGGCTGCATGAAGGAGTCAGAGGAGGAAGAAGCGAGAGCAGAACACGAGAGTTACTGGTTAGAAATAGATCTAGTAACAAATCTTCAAGTGTAGCATTTTTCCGAATGACCAAAGGTAGGACTTCTTTGGGGAGTACGTATTCCATCAGAAGTTCTCATTTTGTTCATGGCTGCTTCTAGTAGAAGTCTATTGGATTTTGGCAAGTGGTGTTTGGAAATGCCTGAGTCCCTGGGCCACTAGCTCTTAGTGCCCTAGTGGAAGCTGAGGGCTGGGAGCTTTTATGTGCCCTGGAAGTTCTCTGGTCTTCTGTGCTTCACTGAGGAGGCTTCTGGGAGCCTGAAGATGCATAATTTCTGAGATCTGAAATGCTGGTTTCAGGGGGATGTGTGTGTGTATGTAAGACCCAGGTGGGCTGACCAGAGGCCTGAATGATTCACATCTAAAGTGCCCCACTAGACCCCGGCTGTGCGGGTCTTGCAGGCTCTAGGGAACTTGACACTAAGGTACAGTAGTGTGTGGCTCTGGTGGTGCTTGCTCTTCACTCTGTGCAAGGCTCCAATGCCGACTGATGCAGGTTTCTCATGGGTTTGGAAGACTGATGAATTCCAGAAATTGGGAAGGAAACATAAGAAGAAAACAGCAAAGAGGAAAAAACAATGTTGAAGAAGTGGAAGTCAAAAGCTTCTAGAAGTAAAGAGAGGATTTAAGACTGGAGAAGATTCAACCACTGGTCTTTTCTGTGCCAAAGTCTTAACACAAGTGAAATAGTGAGGAGGTAGTTTTATATCTGGCTGTGACTTATTTTGAAGAACAGGGCAATTAATACTGTCCAGCTAAATGATGGAGAAGAATTATTCATCTGCATTACGGGAATGTAAATAAAAGTTTACTTTGCATGAAAAAAGAAATACAGAAAAATAAGAACACAGAAAATAAGAAGAAAAAGGGGGAAATGTAGACTTTGAATCTACAATCTTATACTGGTCACAAGCATGCTATTCTTGGAGGCTGAAGCACTGATAAGAGATCAGAATCTGACTGGGAGCTGAGCCAAGGAAAGGCCAGAGAAAGACTCAGAGTTTAATCTTGCAATGCAATGACAATTTGCCAGCAGAGCAAGCCAGCTCTCCTGCAGGAGTTTTGTGGGCTGTGCTCTGATGATGCCCAGGCTGGTGCAGCATCCACAAGCAGCTCCAAGCCCCAGCAGAAGCAGAGGGCAGGTGCAGTTCGAGGCGGGTGTCCATTAGAAGTAGTGGCGGTGTCTCATCATTGCAGGTCCTTGTCACTCTGGAAAGACACCTGTAATTATTGGGACATGCCTGCTCTCTGCAGGACAGTGCAACAGCCAGGATACACCCACGCTCTGTTCCCTAGGTCTTGGGGACATATGCTGGTCAGGGGAAGATTTTAGCTGAAAGAAGGTCTGGTGGTGGTGTGGTTTTTCTCTGTGATTCCTTGGCTGTGTCCAAATCTCTCCTTGCTCCCAGCCCCACTCTTTCTCTTGGCCTTAATTCTCTAGGGTGAGGCTGAATTTTCCCTGAAAGTGGGAAAATTCCCCTGTTTTTGTTGTTTTGATTCATCTTTCCCAAGATAGTCAGCATGCTACGCTTCAAATGCTTTCACGCTCTTTTTCCCTGGTGGGAGCAGGGTTCCAGGAGAGGAGAGGGGTGATGCTGATGCTGGGGAGCCACAGCTGCTGGGCGTAAAAAAAAAAAAAAAATGCTTCTTCTGTCCCCTGCACCCTCATGGACTCTTGGCAGGAGGTCCTTTTCCCTGGCTGGTTGGGACTCAGCTTCCTCTGCTTTTCTCTCCCTGGGGGAAGAATGCCCCAGGAGTTGGTGGAAAGCAAAGGCTTTGAGCCCTGCTCCCTCTGAGGGTCTGGATGCATCCAGGAGACACATCCAGAAGAAGCTGGTAGGAGAGCCCAAAAAGCTGGCAGAAGAGCCCACATAAAGGAGATGGCCAGGGCTGATTCAGCATGTGGTCCTTCCCACAACACCATCATTTTAGTTTTGAGTTGCCCTTCCACAGGAAAAAGCCCCAAGGCAGAAAACCATGGCCTCTCTGGGAGAGAAGCAGAGGGCTGAGTGTTCAGGGGATGCAAGTCTGCAGGAAGATGAGCCATCTTTTCCCCGTTTTCCTTTGGTTCAGTCCCTGGGATGACACGTCCTTGTGCGGGCTCAGAGCGCAGAGTGCTCCCATGAGCAGAGCCACGCGCTCTGTGCCACTGCCGTGTTAGTGCTGCTTTGATGGCTGCTTCACAGAGGCAGAAGGCAAGCAGAGGTGAAGTTGCTTCAGGCTGTGCTTTGCCTGCTTCAACTTTGGATTCTGACTTCGAGCCACTCAGTTGCTTTTATTCCCACTGCAGCAGGAGAGAAGTGCGGAGATAAAAGTCCTCTGGATGGCTCGGAGAAGAGAAGGGGTGTCACTTGGTGGTTTGCAAAAGCTGGCTGAGCAAAGCAGGTCACATACCTATGCAGTATCCTCAGGGAACAACGTGTGTTTTCCCTTGCTCTTCAGTAAATGACCCAGTTTCTGGTGGTTTTTAGTATCACATTACAACTTCTTTTTACTCAAGCAGATGGAAGGAATCAGCATCTTGGTGGCAATGGCCCATAAGAAAAGGCAGGATGACCCAAAGCAAGACTGACATTTGTTTGCATTTTTAAATCGATGTAGAGGTTAATTCTCCTATTAAATTTTTTGCTTTGTCACTCAGTATGTGCTGTTGCTGAGGATCAGAAGAAAACCATGAAACTGCAGCTTTTTCTTATTTTTTGTGATCACTAGCCACTTTGAGATCTTTCATACATATTTTTGCAGGTGCAAGTTGTCTGTTAAATTAGACCAGAAGTATACTAAAATAAAATTTGCAACAATCCTCCAGACACAGCAAGAGAATAAGGTACAACGCATCCTACTTGGTAGATACTATATTCATGATAACCAGACAGGGACCTCAGAAGATAAGCCAGTCAGCATTTTAACTTTAGGGTATTTCATTAAAAGACATAACCTTCATGGGTTCAGTAAAATGTGCATTATCTGTGGATCTTTTTCCCAAAGCTTCTCTTCTTAAGCCTTCCATAACTCCTTTATTGCTTGCACTATCTGTTTCTGAGTATTATGCTGCCAGAGAGCATTGGCTCAGTAGCAAACTTGCATGTGTGAGTCAAAACAAGGCTGGTGGGAAATATGTTTTAGGGCTGAATTGTCTGAAATAGACCACAGGTGAGCTGTCATTGGGCACTAGTGTACCTGAGGAACTGTGCTGGTCTGAACAGACAGGAGAGGCTTATCTGGGCTTCACAGGTAGGCTGTGACAGACATGACCAGCCTTGCCCGAGGTGAGATCCGGAGATTTCTGGGTAATCTGCTCCACACCATGTTCTCATAAATGTGGATGAAACTGGAATGAAATTACCTCCACATGGAACAGGAGGGACTGATACATTGTCTCATGAGTGTACAGTTGAGATGAAATCCAAAATGGGAAAAAGTTTGCAAAAATGTGTGCAAGTGGAAATAAATAGAAAGATATAAATACAGAAAAGCGAGCTATAGTACACCCTCTAGTAGTCTTTGCTGGATGGGACATACTGTGTTACAGGCACTGCTGTAATTAATCTCAAGGGTGAACAAAAGAACTGGAGTGGGTCTTCAGGTGCATAACAGTAATTAAAAATGTTTGCATTTATTGACAGATGGCTTTAAATCACTGTTACTTTAATGCATTGCTACATGTATTTCATTAGCAGCAAACCAATGGTAAGTAATGGCTCTCAGTTACTACACAGGAGATATACCCAATGTCCTTCTACTGAAACAGTTCTCCTGGTAAAATTGTTTAAAGACAGATTGAACTGGACATTATTCCTTCTTCTCCTTCAACTGCTTTAGTCTGAAGTCTGAATTCATTCTTTCCTACAGTCTTGCACAAAAAGTTTGGTGCGTGTAATGAACCCTGTGCTGAGTGAGCAGAGCAGTGCCTTCAGTTCTAGTTAAATTAGTTCAAAATGGACCGAGTCCCAAAATTCTTCATTCCTAGATAAATCCCCATCCCCACTCTCAGAGTTGCTTGCTTCTCAGCAACTCATTTCTCCTTCCCTCTCTGACAAGCAAAGCATTAAATATAAATCTTTGCTATGACATCTATTTTTAAAGTAAGTGGCATAGCACTGAAGGGAATAGAAAGCAAAACTGAACAGCACTTCCTGTTGTCTTTTGATTAAGCTCCCCCAGCTGTGATTAAGCAAATGTCATCAACACTGGCTTTCCTTCATGTGTGCCTGAAAGGTGAGATGCAGCAGGTTTGTTTGGAGGCGCTGGTTTCAGCCCTGGTTGAGCCTCTCCTGCTGAGCAGCCCTGGGCTGGACACCTCTGGCTGCCTGTGCCTGAGCTTGCTGAGTGCCTTGCATGACCTCCTTTCACTTGGTCACGTCTGGCCTGTCCCTGGGTGCAGGGCTGGCTGGAGCGGCTGCCATCAGAGGAGTGACTGCAGGAAGGGCCACCCCAGCTTGGCAGCAGCACATGTGTGGCAGCTCCTTCCCTCCACAGGTGATGTGGTTTCCTTTGACATGCTGGAAGCTGAAGTGTGCCTCTTCCCAGATCGTGTGCTTTGGGAGTTGACTTGTGCATAGCTTGGCCCCCTTTGGTGACCCGTGACAGATGAAACAAGCAGCCATTACTTCTCTCAGCTGTTTCTCGACTCGGCCACCCTTTGCAGACACACAAGAGGCCCCCAGCTCTGCTGAGGAGCACCTCTACACTGTTTTTCAGGCACAGGCTTTCCAGGGATTGTGTCTCTGCTTGGCACTGTCTTACATAATTTTCCTTCCCTCTGCAGCATTGATGGTGTGCACTTTCAAACCTTGTGTCTTCTCCCCCTGGAAGAGGCTGGGTAGAGCTGCAATAAGAACATCAGATGACAGCTGCCTGTGCTGCATCCCCCACACTCCCTCATCCCTCCTCTTATTCTTACTTCCTTTCTAACAGGCAGCATTATTTTAAGTGTGGTTGGTTCATCTTTGGTGTCTCAATACCTGTCCTCTTTGTTAGAGATCTGCTCCTGAAAGTCTTATACCTTTTATAACTTCCCTTGCTTTTATCAGTCCCCTGGAGAACTGAACTCTAGGAGGTGACGAGATGATGGGTGCTAATAGGAATTGGAATAAATGGGATAGAAGCATAGCTAACAGGAACAGAAGAGATGTGTCTCCAATAATGTTTCATTCTCAGCTCACTGCCGATGCCCAGCGTTTGGCCAGGGGAGAGGTAGAGTACACAGATGAGTAACAAACTCCCTTGCAGGCAGAAAAGAGTCTGTGGCTTGATATTAAACAAGCATAAGGAATCAACCACAATTAACAAACTGTTAACGTACTGATTCCCCAAACCGGCTCAAGTGACAGTTGTATGGGTTAAAGGAAGTGCAGTGTTGGTGAAAGGAGGTGTGATAAATGGAAACAGGACATCAGGAGGAGGTATGTTAATAGCATTTAAACATACCTTGACTGTTTTTGAAAGTGGAACAGTGATTTTCCTTTTAAAGCTTTTCTATCCAGTGACAGATGAAGGTAGTCTATAGGAATCCATTAAAATCAAGCCCCAACCTTCTCGGTTTTCCACGTCTGCTAGTAGCAGTGTGGGTAACAGCGACACAGGAGATGTGAATAATTGATTTTACTCTGTCTCCCAGAGACAGTAATTTCCAGCACCCAGCAGGTGAGTATGTACTTGCTGCTTCAAACTGGGTCCAGCTCAGAGTATGTGATGGCAATGTCTGGAGGGCTCATACTGCACTGTCTCTTAATTACAAACCTCCACACAAGGCATTTCTCTTGCAAGACTCACCTGAATCCTGCACGGCTCTGCAGGTTCAGCTTTATTCCTACAGCAAATTTTTTCCTTCTTTCTGGTTTCACAAAAAGCTTGTGTAAATCCCTGCCTCTCCAGATGGCACAGACTGCAGCTACCAGTTTACTACGCATCACATATTACAATTATTCATACCCTGTTCAATACAAAGCCCCCTTTGTTCCAGAGGTCACAAACCAAGAGACTTGGTACCTGTGAACAGCGGGATCCAGAAGATCCTGGAGTGCCAGAATTGCTAAATTGCTGGTTGAAAAGTAGACTACTCCTTGCACTTCAGAGACTGGACTTTCCAGCTGCAGAGCATGTAATGAAGGACATTGTATAAATCCGAAGGTTAGGAAAAAAAGGAAGAAAAATTCAGACTGCATCCTTATCCCTGTATGTTCCCTCAAGCCTTCACAGCATCTGATGATTGTTTGAATGCTCAATTTAGACAGAAAATGACATGTTTACTTTTTTTTTTGGAAGAAGCAACTTTTGGTTGCATATGTGTTAGCAGTACTGATGCATCAGATGTTCCATGTGGGAAAAAATTTAAGCAAGAACTATTTTCTCTCAAAAAAGGTTTTTTCTCTCCCCTCTGACAGTCGAGTAGGTCTAGTGTTTGGCTGGTAATCCAAGTCTTGTACCACCAGTGGGATGGGGAGAATTACAGGCTGCTGTTCTCTAGTCTGTGAGTTTATGGCAGTGTCACTGATTTGAGGTGAGTGGTTTCTGGCAATTAACATCTGTGTAGAAATATTTGTCCTGTGGCTCAGGTAAGTACCTCCACAGATGGGTTTATCTCCAGGGTAGAGAGACTGTTGTAACCAGCTTCTGGGTTGTGGTTTGGGTTCAGGCAGAGGCAGCAGGGAGGTACTGAGTGAAAGCAGATAGTGTGGAACTGGTGGTGTGGGGCAAGTGGAGTGAGTGCTGGGAAGGATGGTTCTTTTGGAGCAAATTTATTGAGAAGGTGGCTGAAGCTCCAGGGCTGGGGTGCCACTGGAGTGGTAAGGGCCCAAATTCTGTTGTACAGTAACTTGGCTAGCAGGGCAGTGATCCAGCCAGTCACCCAGCCAGGCAGTAACCTAGCCAAGTTCAGCTCCTTCTCTGCTTGAGGGGGTTTGAAATTGTATCTTTAGCCGTATGCCAGAAGTCATAACCATTTAGTGGCTGGAAAAATAGCACATATAGTTCAAAATGCCCCTGCTCAGAGGAACAATAGAACTATTGCCTGTTGACACTGCCTTCCTGTAAATAATGCTCTGGGGATTTCAGTTTCTATTTTCTAATTTTTTTAGAGGCTAATGTGGAGACAATGTAAACAACATTACTTTTGAGAAATTAAATTTACTGTCCAACTGAACTGTGGCTGCCCCCCAGGACCCACTGAGTCCTGTTTGTTTGGCTGGTTTTGTTTTAAAACTTTCTTTGAAAACAAACTTAAGTTTCTTGAGCATAAATACTCTCATGCACTGGTAATTAATCATTGAATTAGTAGTAGAAAAGGAGACGTTACTGTCCTTACTTTCTCCCCGTTGCCTCTGGCTCCAAAGTGTGTAATCAAAGTTGTACACTGTGATTATGGTAGCTTAGGTTTTCTCTGCTCCCAGTAATGCAGCCCCTTTTGTCCAGAGCTGTGTTTTTCACCGGTAAACACTGTGCTTCTCATCAGATCTGATGTTAAACTACTTTAATTGCAAGTAAAGAATTTTGATGGCTAATTCTATCCTCTTCTGATTTTCCATGTCCTTTGATCTTCTGGATCGCTGATCAGAATGTCACATCCTTTTCGTTTCTTGGCTAAATCCATCTTGCCCATAGATCTGACAAAATGTTTGGTTCCCAGATGCATTCCTGATTAGAGCTAGCCAGGAATTTCCTGACAAAGCATGCCTTTGTTGAGAATTGCCAATTTATAAAATCTAAATGCCTTATAGATGTGTCTCTTCTTTGATGCATTTTCAGTGAATAGGAAGGTTTCAGCTTTTGGGATTTGCTCCAGATTGAATTACCATGAGTTTGAAAGTCCAGAAAAACCTGCCCTGAAAGAGGCTCTGGGGGCTGCTATACTTCTTATTCTGTGGCAGTGGCCTCCCTGGGTGGCTCAGATAATGTGACAGCAGTTTGTTGAGTCCTGAGGAGCCAGGACTCCCTGGTGCAATATCCAGCTTTTATGTTTCATATCAAAATGTTTCAGAGTCCTGAAAACACTGACATTTTTTGTCAGCATTGAAAATGTCACATTCTGATTGAATCTCATCCTTGGTGGGAGATGGAAGAATACCTACATTCAGTCCAGGTGTACTTCTGAGAGCTTTACCCAGTTCTGCAAAATCTGGAAATGCAACTTTTAAAAACTGAATTACCCTGGTTGAAAAGGAGAATAAATCAAGGTACATTTTTGCTATTGAAAACAAGATCTTGTCTTGAGCTGCAGAGCCTTAGAGACTGAAAGTCTTTGTTTATCTAAAAGTCAGGAAGACATAGGAAGCTTATTCAGGCAGTGGTAATGCACAGCGTGAGTGGTGGCCATTGGCTCTGTCCAGGAGGGTCTGAAAAGGACAGCAAGTTCAATCTCAACATCCATTAAATCTTTAACCTTTCTTGCTATTCTTAATAGAAGCTGGTGGAAGAGGAAGTGGGGATATTTTAATAGATTTGAAGTGCTCCCTTCATGAATTATTTTTCTGTGAGGAGATGAAATGCATCACTGTATGGACACATTATGTTCTCATGGTCTGCCTTATTTAAAGAAACAGTCATAACAAGCAGAGTCACAAAGCTGGCTTCTTTATTATTTTGCTCTTGTTATTGTGCCTCTGCAGGGTCTACACAGAAGAAAATCAGTAGATCAGCAGAATGGTGCTGCTATTGTGGAGCCTTTGTGTAGATCTGTGTGGCAGTAAAAATATGAACAATATTTCACTGAATGCCATCCCTCATTATTTTGGGGCCATTTCCTCAGCAGGCTGTCACACAATACTAAGGACAAGTTGGGTTCACGACTACTTGAATAATGCGGAGAATAAAAGAATATATATACCTCTTTGTGGAAAGAAAACCTGCCTGGGCCCAAATAGAAGGAAATCACCACAAATGCACCTTGTATCTACTTGTCTAAACAGACCTATTCATTTCAGTACAATACACTTTCCAGTCCTCAGGTTGTCTCTCAACCCATTTTTAAAAATCAGTCCATCATAATAAGCACACCAGGGATAGATTTTGTTGACTCACTTCTTTAAAGCTGCCTTATAAATATGCAATAACTATATTTGTGAGAATTCAGAGCTCCACATTCCCAGCTTAAAAGCTCAGTCAGTTTTCAGTTGTATCTCCACCTAATGCCTGATAGAATCACAGAAGGACACAAAAAAATTTCCCATAATCTGATTACACTGGAAAAGTCCATTATTTGAATCCTTCCATAGAAGGATCACCACAGATTGCTGTTTCACCATAGATTGCCACTCATCTCAGGAGCAGCAGAGGGGCTGTGAGGGCCTGGCATCCCCCAATCCTGGAGCAGGTAACCTAAATATAGAGGCCATTTTAGGAGCCCATAGACTTAATGGATCAAAAGAAGGATACTTGGTATTGCAAAGGATTGCACGGTAGCCCTAGGCCCAGTCAAAAGGGTACCCTAGAGGTTCAAGCAACTGCTGCTGGAAGAGCTGGCAACAGACCTCAAATTGCTGGTGCCTTTCCTTAATGCTTATCATTTAGCATCCTGCAGGAAATCTACACTCTGGTGATTTAAAGCCCTTAGTGGGGCAGGGAAGCTACAATACTGGGATCATATCTCTGTCATGACTGGGCTCCTAATGGCATTTTTAATTCTAATCTTGAAAATGCTGCCCTGGAAACAGTGCCTTAATCAGAGAATGAAAACAGATTGATTTTGCAATGTCTTTTTTTT
Source organism: Edolisoma coerulescens (assembly GCA_013397115.1). Classification (NCBI taxonomy): domain Eukaryota; kingdom Metazoa; phylum Chordata; class Aves; order Passeriformes; family Campephagidae; genus Edolisoma; species Edolisoma coerulescens. Next base: position 582,406 of record VWZW01001748.1, read on the forward strand.
CCCCCTAAATTGCTTTGGAAAGTCAGAAAGCTTTTTTGGTTTTTATTTTTGATGTTTCAGTGTGAATATTAACTAGATACAGTGTCACTTAGTCGCATCATCCATGTTTTGTACAAATTCACTCTCTGTCACCTGCACTTAGGCCAGTAAGTGCTTAACTTTTTTCATATTGTAAGGATTATGAAATCAGGATCATTAATACATTTATTTTAAGAAAATGCAGCCTCTTCATCTAAATGTGGCTTTGTTACACAGCAGGCAGAACAAATGCTACCATACAATTAAACAAACTCTTAGACAACAGGTTTCGAATAAACTGCTCTACAGCTAGCCTACAAAGCCACCCCAGGAGCTGGAGACCTATGGATGGAATGGCAGTAGGATCAGGCTGGGTCTGGCCACCCACACTCCTTCTTTTCAGGGCTTTCTTCACAGACTGAAGCAGAGAAGCCTGTGCTCTTGCCAGCCCCCATGCATGAGACACAGGCACATGGCTTTGGCTGAGCTGATGCGTCTCCTGTGAGTGCATTGCCTGTGCTGCTGCCCTTGCCTGTCCCTCACTCGGTGTGGCTGGGGTCCAGCCAGCTCAGGTCACAGACTCCAGTGGCTAAATTCATCCCTGCCAGCTTTTATAAAGGTGCTGCAAGCTGCCACTCCTCTGGAGGAATTGGGAATGGCAGAATATTGTGTAAGACCCAGAAAACACAATCTATACCTAGAGGCAGGAGCTGCACCATTCCTGTAGGGCAGGTTCATAAAATAACATGAAAATGCTGGTTTTGAGCTTTTTTTGCTTTGTTGTTCTGAGAGGAGCTCGTGGGAGGAGGGTATGTTTCAACAGTAGTTAATTAAAGACTGCTTTGTTTGCAATTCCACATGGAATTGTCCATGATTGCAAGTTTGAAGAAAAACAATACGCAGCATTTTGCCCTCGGTACTGTTGCTGGTTTAAATGTCATGTAGTCCTGTTGTATCCAGTAACAGGAGAAAGGAGGAACCCAGGTGAATGTTGCTACAGATATTTGAAAATTAACTGCTTCCTGTTGAAAGGTGATGAAAGCAAATTTCCAGGGCAGAAACTTGCCAAAAATAAAAAGCTGAAAAATGATAACATTTTTTATTTCTGTAGCATCACTGACAAGAAATATCTTGAAGCCAGGAAGCAAATAAATGTGACACTCAGCCATCCCTTTTATTTTTGGCAAACCATCAAAACCTGTTTATTTTCTATTTAGAAAACAGTTTTTCTTTCCTAATGTATTTTAACTTTTAAATGAAAATGTTTTTTTCTGTGGTATTTTTTTGTCTGTTTTGTGAAAAAGCTGTTTTCTGTAGAACACCATTTCAGCTGCAGTTTCAACAAGCTCTTGTTGCTTCTGAACTCAGGCTTCCTGTGTAGTAACACATTGCACAGTTGGCATGCTCCTCTGACTAACAGCCTATAGCATATTTAGTGTCATCTGTTCCTGTTTCCTTGGCTGAGACATGGGCATTGTGCCACATATCTTTGTATCTTTCGATCACTGACATTTTTATTGTTTTTAAAAATAAACCTCCACTTGCAACTTAAACATTCCTTGCAAAATTTCTGTTTTTATTAAATGTTACTCTGGGTTTAATGTGTTAATGCAATAAAAATGGTGTGGGTATTGCTGAGCTGGTTGGCATCTGTTGTAAGGTGGTGAGCATTTTCATTTTCACCGAAGGTCACAGGATGAGGGTGCTTGGCTTCTTGGACAAATGCTACATATGACTGTGAACATTTGTTTGCATAAGTCCTGGTTTTAAAAAAGTAAAAATAATTATTATCCTTTGATGTAGAAACAGAGGTACTTAAGTGCAAGTCAAGTTTGCTATCACAGAGGAGCCAAGGTGGAATTTTTCACACTTTCTGTCGGGAAAGGTAAGCAGGAAATCAGTATTCCTAAATAAAAACAGGTATGGCTGGGGTAACTGTTTATTATAAGGGTGTTTTAAAATCACTCTGCCTTCCCTGTGTTGTTTTGTGTCAGTGACATTTGCACTACCCTGGCCCTGGGACAGTGTTGGAAGATAAATCTAAAAAAATAAACCTAGATGCCACAAGGGATGGAATTCATCTAATCAAATACAACTGTTGAGACTACACATCCATGGTAGTCTACACATCAGCTCTCTTTGCAGGCAGAAATGAAAAGTAAACACTGCTGTGGGGTAGGTCAAGCAGATGGCTCATGTGGTCAGAGGAGCCTTGTCCTGGAAGAGGAAGGGTGAGCGGGTCAGAGAAGGGACACAGCTGGGATTGTTGACGCCCAGTAACCAAAGAGATATTTTATATAATGTGATGCCATGCTCAGCATATACAGCTGGAGGAAGAAGGAGGAAGCAGGGAGGGACATTTGAGGTGATGGTGTTTGTCTTCACAAGTCACTCCTATGAGTGATGGAGCCCCACTTTCTTGAAGATGTCTGAACATTTGCCTACCGATGGGAAGTAGGGAGTGAAAATGTTGTTTCGCTTTACTTGCACACACATCTCTTGCTGGTTTAAAATGTCTTTATCTTGAACCATGAGTTTTCTCACTTCTACCCTTCTGTTCTCTCCCCCATCCCACTGGGGAAGAGTGGACGAGGAGATGTGTGGTGCTTAGTTGTCATCTGGAGTTAAACCATGATAGTGGGTTCTGCTTTTCCTATTAAAGTGTGATTGCTAAGACTAGAAAGCACCACTTTGGCTGTTCAGCACGCTTCTCATTTCAATATGTAATATACAAATTGACCACATCTCATTCTGAAGATAAGCTGTTCTGATGATTACCTCGTGGCGCCAGCAAATCAGATCTTATTTCGTTTGTCTGACCTTGCATCTACTCCACATTTTTTTTGTTGTTCTCTACCAGGTCTGTTCTTTGTTTGCCCCTTCAGGCCTAGCTCTTCTCTGTTTTGTCTTTCATAAGGTATATTTTGAGACCTTAGGGCTTATTACACAAACTTTCCTCTCAAGCCTTCTGGTTTTTATCCTGTCTTCTCTGAATGTGCTCCACATCACCATGGACAACTGATCCGTGCTATTCCCAAGTGGCCATCCTCCTGTACAGCAGCAAAATCCCTACTCTAGTGCTTGATATCCCCCCTTTTTTGGTATCAGGGCCTGAAGCAACCCTTCACACTACTCATTCTGACAGCACCCATGTACCATCCCTGAATTCCTATCCAGTAGGGGGGATCTGCCTCCTGCACTTCGTCGTATTTCAAGATTTTTTTTCAATGCATTGAGCCACTTTGCCATGCAATTGAAAACCTACTGTAAGGGCAAGTGTCTTCCTCATTATTTTCTACTCCACTAATCTCTGTAATGTGCAGACTTTTTTGACAATGATTGTAAATCCTAGTTTGAAGCTTTATTCAAAATTTCACCTTAGAAGATGATAGGGGTAACAATTAACATATTGTATATGGGCTCACTAGTGCCATCTTTTTAAAGGCAGCCATAAAATTTCAAAAGCCCTTGTAGCTCTTTTAAAGTTGATGGCAGAATTATAAGTGACAAATAATTTTCTTCCTATTTTTCTGAATAGGCTTTTGGAATAGTTTCATCTGTTATATTAAAAGGTTATGACCGGAATCAAATTATTTTGATTTATTGAACTAAGATCCAAGTTATGCATAAATAAGTATGGTTTCTAAGCAATTGTGTGGACAGCCCCAAGGGACTAGTAATGAAATGTTGAAAGAGGAAAATTTCAGAATAAGAAATTGTTCTTCATATCTAACTTTCCAAAAAGGTTTCTCTTTAATTATATTTGTTCTGTTACAGATTTCTCTTAGTTTTCGTTTATTCTTCTGTACAAGTCTCTCCTGTTAGCAGATGAATTCTTTCTCCTTTTTCCCTCATCACATTACTGGCCACAGACATGTCATAACACGATTAAGCTTTTCTTGGAAAAGTGCAGAGTGGAAAGTGTGATCAGAAAAGATTTGTCTGTTCAATCTAGTCTAATGCTATGCAAGGTAAGAAATGTCTGAGTGTTTTGATGAGAAACAAAAGAAGGTTAAATCTTGTGAGACTGTTGGTACTTTTAATTCTAAGTCATTAAAAATGACATGCTCCAAGACATGGTAATATTTTGTTGGGAGTCAACATTTCAGGTTGGTTCTGAGAAAATTTCTAAAGCTACTTGGAATATTTCCTATGTTTTTTTTTTTTTTTTTGCAATTTATATTATTTATTTTTAAAAAAATTAAATGGAAAGAAATTTTATTCAAAGACTTTGCAATGTGTTCTTTGGACTTGAGAAGGATAATTGGCTACATGCAAAGATGAAACAGGTATGGGACTAGGGAAAAAGTAAAAATGAAAAAGAAAATTGTATTCACATTAGAAAAATTATGCCCTTTTAGGTCAGAAAGAAGTCTCATCTCTGCTGGCTGGGGTCTGGTATGTCTCATCTGTGGCTCTCAACCTGATATTTACTGTGCAGGGACAAAGCTTCATCCTCAGAGCAGATGAACTGGGTATTTCCCACATGGGGAGTAGATGTCTCCTTGACTATACTGTGAAGTGACTTCTGGGGATAGTTATGCTTAGGATTGAAAAAACCCCAATATAAGAACTTGAGCAAGCACAGAGCTTGGCTTACATACTGTCTTCCACAAAGAGCTGCCTTTGCTTCTGAGTGGCTCTGTCCACACTCTGACATCTCCCTAGGGGGAAAGCTGACATGTTTCTGACTGCAGGGTTCTCTCTGGAACAGGAAAGATCTGAGGATATTATGCAGACTTTTATTTCAGTTGTGCCCCTTTAGATCACATTATGAACTCTATGCATGGTAGTGCTGCATAATGCTGTGAACCTAGAGATAGAATTTTTAAATGGAATTAAAATATTTGATGAAAGTTTTGAGAATTTTTGTTGAAATTGGTGCTACATTCTATCAAAACATATTTTGCTTTCATTTAATATGTTTGTTTTCTGGAAGCATATACAATAAGCTAAAAAATTCTGATAATGACTTCTACTATTTCCTGTAGGCTTTTTTAATCCTTCATTGTGAAAAAGTAGAGATTTTCCACATTTCTATCCAAAAACTTTCAAAGATCAGAATTTTCAAGGTGCCAAATATGTGTATTTTGAGTTCGAATTTCAATATATAAAAATTGGAAAATATGCTTTTCCCCAAAAGAAAGAAGAAAGAGGAAAGAGATACAGGGACATATTCCCTGACTCTGAACGAGAACAACAGAAGAAAAGTGAGCTATCAGTAGAAATATATTTTATTGTTGCCTGTAATCTGTGTTTTCCATTCACACCAATTTCTGAGCAGACTGGGGCCTATTTTCCAGTTCTTGTACGTGAGTAACTCCCATTGTTGAAAATGGAAGTTGTTGTATCAAAGAGGAAAATGTGGTTAGAATGTGATTGTAACTGTTTTTTTCCCCTAATTTTCTGTACTGTGTGTTTTTATTTTGTGGAGTGCCATGGTTTTTTTTTTTCCTACAGTGTTTCTCATATTCTGAATAAGGTCATCTTGCAGTAATTTCAAGAAGAAAGGCATCTTTTGCTGCAGTGTGCTATCATTTAAGGGCTCTCTGCAGGTAAACTTGCAGATCAGGACAGTTTTTTCCCCTTCTGTTTGGTCTCTTTTACTTTGTTAAAGCCATGCTGATGGTCCAAATGATCTCTGCTCAGCTTCTGCATTTTAGTACAAACTGGAAGCTCACAGCGGTCCTTCTGGTTCATATAATCAATTTGAGGTCCATAGGTTTTTTTTCAGTAAAGAGCTTATCACATGACTAGGAGAAACTAGAATGAATTTCTCAGCTGGGGGTGGGGGTAGGTGGGAAGCATCACATTTTTATCACCAGGGCAATGCTGATAATGATTAAAATATTCTTTGTTTTTTCACTGAGCAAATTAATTTTTTCCAAACAACTGTGCAGATTCAGAATGATCGAATCTTATGACCTTTATTGACAAAGGGAATGTTGCCTTTAAATTAATGTGAATGTTTGGCCTTATTGAATAGCTTCAACTTGAAGGAGCTGAGTTGTGCTAAGCACTCAATACTGCGCAGAAGAGCAACACAGATGCTGTCCTCTTTCTTCAAACTTGCCTTGGATAGTCATATTTGTGCTCTGGTTGTATGAGGAGTGGAGTTGCTATTGAACAGGTGAAGTGTCATTAGTGTCCTTGTGATCTAAACTTTTTTTTTGGTAGTGTGTATTATATTTTGCAGATTTAGATCTTGTTGGAAAACCATGTGTCTTCAGTCTGAAGGATCCCAGGATGGAATTTGTCTATCTTGCTTTACCTCTCCTTGTAACACCAAGGTTTTCATCTGAGCTTTCCATCGACTGCTTTTGATGGTCATTTGTGAGAAACATGTGCTTTTATGTCTTCATTCTAAAAGCTGACCTAAAAGAGCTCAAATTAACACATCCTGCTGAGAAGAAGGATATTCCCTTGCAATTCCAGTGGTAGCCATATTTGCATGTGAAAATACCCAGTATGTGAGAAAATCTCTCTCAAAGGATAAAGAAAATCAATTGGCATGAAACAATGTGATGATGAAAGATCTCAGAAAGCCCTTTCTTTCTCTATTTTTTTTTTAAAGTCGATGTGTCTGTAGTTTAAATCTCTGTTGGCTGACTCCCTGGCTGCTTTCTTCTGGAGTATAACTGTGCGTTGAAAATAAAACTTGTCACCTGAACAGAGGTCAGTGACCTTTTTTATCCTGCAAACAAGTGGCCTGCTTCCTAAACATCACTGTAGGAGAAAAGGATGAAGTGTTTGAGCAACCAACTATAAGAATCCCTGTCTCTAGTGTCTAGTCAGTTTTCCCCTCATTATTGAATGATTGATTGCAACCAGTCTAAGTGCTGAAATTTTGCTTTGCTAAATTCAGGTTTGAGGTAAGCCACTCTGAAATACATTGGAAAATTGAGAGCCTTAATGTTCCTACCCAACCAAGATAAAGCAGAAGCTGTTGGATGTCAGAGAATGAGCCCGTGCAGCCTAAGGACGAGTGATGAGTCACATTCTGTACTGCTGTGGTGCTGTAGGAACTGCTGTTGAATGCCAAGTCTTGTCAACTGTGAAATTACTATTTCTGCTTGATAATGTTTTGTTTCCAAGCAGGATCTAGATAAAAGGCAATAACTGAACCTTTGAAACAAATCAGACTGCTTGTCAGACTTTTTCCTTTGGTCTTCAACCAACACATTATGGAAAGTTTTAGACTCGATATAATCTCAGCTATCACACAGTTTTCCTTTCCCCCCCACTTCATTGCCTAATTTGGCTGAATTGATTGAATTTTAAAGTAATACTGTCACTATTATTTTGTCAAACTGGGATATAATACTTTAAAAAAATGCTTGCACATTGAAGTAATTTATATGGTAAAACTCTTGTTTCCAACACACCTAAAAAAGGGATTTTTGTGTTTGATTGCAGAGTTAGACTAGCATCCTTGGAAACTGAAAACCTAAATTTTTTGCTAACATGGTAGAGGAAGGAAAACTTTAACAATGACTGCATAGCTGCCTTTAGGATAGTTCAGGTATCATCTGAATTTTGAGGTCTGTTGGCTGAAAGTGCAAAAGGGACATTGGCTATCATGGAATTCTGATTTCTCTCAGTTAGACTTGTTAAGCAGCGAGGTGTTAAGGCCTGTGTGTAGTATGAAGCTTCTGAGCAGTATCCCTGAGTTTGATAAGCCTGCTCAAATGTCCAAGCACTTTGGCTGAGGTGGAGTCCAAGGGCATCAATTTTTGTAGGTTTCTATGTAAATATCTTATATGTGCATTTGTCCAGCTGTTTCTGATTGTCAGAAATCCACAAGAAATTGGAGGGTTAAGAATCTGCTTCCTATTTTTAATTGTCAGGATCATTCTGTTTCCCTGGTATTCTTTTCCAGAGGGAATAATGATGCTGATCCACATTGGGGTTTTTTATGTAGGCAACTAGCATGTACATCTTACGTGAAGTGGAATGAAATTTTGAAGAATCATTTTGAAATAGTGATAGTGCCAGTGTGTCCTTAATAACAAACAGGTTGTGATGCAGAGTTACCAAACTCCAAACTAAAATAATACTATTGGTTGGAATAATCTGTCCTGTACTTAAGAAAACTGATAATATTAATGTTAATATTTATATATCTATGTTTTCACCATGATAGCTTTGCATGACTTACTCAGTGGTCTGTAAACTCTGACCTATCTGTGGATTTAGCAGGTATCAGATCTACCTCATGAAAAGTTTGGTGACTCATTCTGCCACAAAATACATTTATACAGATTATCATATTGTTTGACCTCTATTAGCAAGAAGTCCAACAGCCCAGCTCTGGCAAATAGGACTGAAATCACCAGATTCGCTGTGATAAAGATGACCAAAACCCCAAGCCAAATCTGACAGACAGATGGGTTACTTGAAGATTACAAAATGACAACTTAATGAGGCTTTAGGAAGACTACCAAGTCTCAGAGAGAAAGGAAGTGCGTGAGATATTTCTTGAATCAAAGTTTATCTTAAATGTTTTTCACATTCTGCTGGAGCAAAACCATATCACGCAGTTTCTTGGCTGATAGGTTTGGGCAGGAAACATCTTCAGAAAAGGTTTTCCTGCAGAGGTATGACCCCACGGTGCCGGCATCCAGAGCGCCAAGCAGGGTGGGACGGAAGGAAAGGCTTCAGCACCACGGGCAGCGCCCGTGCCCGGGCAGGCGGGACTGCAGCTGGTCATCGTTCGTCCGCCAGAGGGACGCAAACTGACTGTGCTGGTCAGGAAAGGTCTTTTTGTGCCTGGGCAGAGGTGGCTGGGATGAGCCTTGGAGAAGCACAGAAGGGCCGAGCATGCTGGAAAGCTAGCAATACCTGATGGAGCCTGTGCGATGGGAAAGGGATACGCCTGGGATATGGCGAGACCAGAGGACGTGGAGCTAAGAGGCATCCAACTGTGAGAGTGCAGCAGCAAGGCCTGAGGTATCTGGCATCATAATCTGGACTCAAGCATGGCAAAGGTTCTTAATCTCTCTCTCTGCAGATCCCATTCCATGAGAATAATTCGCAGTAGAAATACCCTATTACGTGAATTTCAAGAGATCTGTGCAGTGCAGCTGATAGCTTTGAGCCTGCTGATGGTCACTGAGTGACTGCCTTCAGATTTCTGCAGAGATGGCTTTGCATTTCACTTTTAAAAGAAGCGTGGGGAATCACACATGCAGAGTCTGTGGAAAGAACAGGAACTTAGCAAGGACTGGTAGTGAGGAGCTACCATAGGCTACAACAATAAATCTTTCTGAACAAGTTTAATTTCTCCTACTGTTCCTGCACATTATCTTTCCTGAGGCTCCCTGCCCATACGATATCATAGAGCTGTCCTGACAACGAATCAAGTGTGTTAAGGAAGTGGTTGTCTGTAGGACTTGTCAGAGTCAAACAAAGTATAGCAATAGAGGCAAAGGACTGCAAGAAGAGGTGGGACACTTCCAATGTGCAGCTTGTGATGTGTTATTATGGAGAAATGCATTTTCAGTTTCTGTCAAACTGTTCCTTTACACTGATGGGAAAATTGTTAAACCATGATTTTCACATTTGGCCACTACTTGCACAGTCTGTATTTTGTCATCCTAAGTTTGAAGTGATTGTGATTCTTGATTTGCAGAGGTTTTGGCACAAACAGCACCTCCTGATCTCGCTGGAACGTGTCCATAAAAAGAGGATTCTAGGAACATATTAGATGATGCATAACGGTAGACATTATGGGAGATCAGCTCATGTGAAACTCACAGAATTCCAATTTACAACTTCCAATTTCAATTTTAAAACTCCCTGTGCTTAAATCTCTGTCACTTCACCTTCTTGAAGTATAGAGAAATATAAATTTCTTCATATTTTCAAAACTTTTATACTCAGTAGAGGAGCATGAGATATACACTCATAGATATTACAGCTGTCACTACTCTTTGCAAGCTTACATGTTGTGGAATGTAAAGGAAGAATGAAAACCCAGGCTAGAGCAACTAAGAAAGCAGATAATGGCATTAATGTTATTTTACCTTTTGGCCACCTGTTGCAATATAGCCACTGCCAGCAGTGACTGAAAGTCATTACTGTTTGACAGCTGCTACATGTGCTTTGGAAAATGACTGTGTAATTGTTCTCAACCTCCTTTCTTGTGGACAGGTGTCCATACCATGATTAGCACTAATTGGCAATGTTGTTGGCAGTCACAGAAGGAAAACTAATGAAAGAATAAGCATGGAGGGGGAATAAATTTCTCAGTCGCCAAAGCAATATGCCTGTCTATAATCCTGCCTGTTCTGAGAACAGAATGTGAGCTCTGTGTGTCCCCTCTCCCCAAACATATATTTAGGAGAAGGTAAGTTGTTTTAAGAGAGTGAAACACTGTGTAGTTTAAAAAGGATTTGAGGCTGACAATGGAAGAAAGATCTGCTTCAGGAATTTTTAAACTTGTGCTTGATCAAAGTTTGTTTGATTTTAACTTGGTTAGAAAGTAATTTTTCAGAAAGGGGGAAAATGTGGAGAAAGAGCTTTCAAAATATAGCCTCCCAAGGAAAACTCAGGGGTTCTTTATCATGAAAGAATAACATCTAATTAGGATATCATCAAGTCTGTCTCTGGAATGCTGTTGTCATAGTCTTCGTGACATGGGAATGTCCATCTCACAAACAACCTGCTTCCATCCACTGTCTGGATATGAGTTTATATGGACTTATATGTTGGAATTGTAGAGGACTGTTGGTAGATGTAATACTAGAGGTTGCTTCATGTCTGCCATGTGAACACTCACACATCCCTAACATGATTGGGGAGGACCATATGTAGCAGATGCAATAAATTTTCTACTCATTTGAATCAGCAGTTCTCTAGTTCTGTCACTTTGTGACATAGTATCTGAATTTTTGGTGAAAGTGGTGAAAGTGGATGTGTGTATGGTCTCATTAGTAGGAGAGGATCATGGTGGCCAGAGCATAATGACTTACTCAGGAAGTTACATTACTCACTTTGAAAAAAAATCTGGATTCTGATGTCATCTTCTATCCTAGTTGTTATTTCTTCCCTAGGCACCTTGAAATTCTTACATGTTTGAGTTGCTAACTCAAGACTTTTTCAGACCTAGCAGTTCTGCAAACCCTGAAGCAATCACCTTTGCCATAAATGGTTATAGTGATGTCTTTTCCTGAAGAAGAGGCTGATAAGAGCAAGTTGATAGCATTTAGATACAGAGCCAAACATACCACAAGTGTGTCCAAGCGTGTACATGGTTTGCAGTACAAATGAAAAAAATCTCCAAACCTCCTAGAGACCAGATAGGGGCAGCTAACACTGAGGTATAGTTATGTACAGTTCTTAGGTCCCAGATCAGGTCAAATCTAAATATGTATGTAAAAAAGGGCTATTAAAAATAAAGGGAAAAGTGAAAATAAAGAAAGATGAGGATTGTGCGTGAGGAAATAGATCATTCCTAGGAAGTGAAGGTGGGTGGATGAAGGAGAGCTGAGTTGGTGTGGGAATGCCTGATACTGTTGTGCTATCATGCAGGAAAAAGGGAGAGGGGGCCTGCATTGATTCTTGTTATTATCATTGCCTTCTCCTCAATGACTTATCAGCATGGAGCCAACTACATCTTGTATAATGGATGTACTTTCTGTAGGATCGATACAGGCTCATCACACAGCTGGCAGCATTGAACATCTTTTCTGTCTCAGCCTGCAGCATTTATTCTCTCTTGTTGCTTATCCCCCGTTATGTGTTCTGATGACATGGCAATAGGTTTTGTTGGGTACTGGTAAAAAAAAGCTCGTCTCCACACAGACATGGGAACACAGATGAACAATGGCAATGTGGAACCTTTATAATACCTTCCTAAACCCTCCCCCAGCTGCTTTGGCACAGTGACTAGTCCTGTGGTCTGAGAGTGACACCCATCACAATGACTTAGAGGAAAGAGTCTCTGGATCACCTTTTGGACAGGAGGGATAGCCTTTGGGAATATGAAACTTATTATGAGAAACCAGGAAGGGTATTTTGGCACTGCACAAGATTTTTATGGGATATTTTGGAGAGGAATTAAAAGTGGAGAAAGGGATGTATCTAGCTGGTTTGGGGAGGAAAAGAATTTGTGAAAAGGGAGAGGTAAAAGACTGGTTCCGTGTAAAAAGGTTGCTGGTCATGCCTGGCTCCTGATTTTCTCACCAAATTCCATTACTCTTTTTGAGGGTGAGGAACACTTTATTTTGAGTGGGTGTATGTGTGCATGTAGCTCTGCTCCACCAACTGGAGTAGGATACAGGCACATGGGGCATGTGAGGGGGTGATCACTAGGAAATACTAAGCCAGTCTAGCTGGTGACATAGATAAGTGACCAAATATTTGAGCATCCATAAGTCTAGGCCAGATACTAGGGTGACCAGAGGGGCTGAGAGATGAATTCTAGAGGGATCAGAGGCTCTGAGACAAATTCTAGTGTGAACATGGCCTGAGAGACCCATTTCGTGTGTGTGTGTGGCTTGTTGGATTTTTACACACATATGTGCTGTATACCTGTGTGTATTCTGGGACCTGATGGGAATACATGGATCCTGGCTGGACCTGGAGGTATGGAGATGCAGCAGCCTTGCCTCTTTTGGTCTACTGAGTTTGGCACCCCTAACAGGTTTTATTAAAGTTACACTTAGTATACCTGATCATAGTGAAAGCAGAAAGAATCCTGGAAAACTCTATATTTGTGTATTGCCAAACTTTGGGAGAATTTAGGTATTTTCCCAAACATGATCCTTTCTCCTGAGAATGAGGAAAATAACTCATGGGAGGTAAAAGTTCTAAAACAAAGGAAGCAAGGAGAAATAGGAAACATTATATTTGGGCTGGTCTTCCCTGTGGTACATTTATTCTTATTTTCTCAAGAAAGTTAATCTTTTTATATTTCTATTTCTCTTTGATCATTAAAGCAATGACAGAAAACAAAAATGTAAATGAAACATTGAGGTTAGGTTTTCTGGAGAACAGTTCCCTTGCTTCCCTTGCTAAAGTGCCTATAGGTATTACTCTTCGGATAATTGTAGCACTTCATCATGTTGGCAGATCCTTTATAATAATTTTTGTTCCCATTAAGCAACAATAGATGAAAGGAAACCTTGGCTCAGGACACCTGTTGGCAGCCTCACAGTTGCGACTGAATAAGAATTGCAGCAGTGGTTGTCACTGCAGACAGGATGTCACCGAAGAGAGAGCTGGCATTTTAAGGGCTGCTGTGTGCTTGTAAAAGCTTGGCCCAGTCTGAGAGCTCTGCCTCATCCTCCTAACACAGCTCTTGTTTGACTTGTTGCAGTGGCAGGAAGCAGGTGAATCACAGGAGTGTGAGAGCAAAACCCACATACATGGGAACATGGATCTCAATTCCATTTCTGTAATAAAAAATAAAGGGTGCTTTTCAAACCTAGGACAGTTATCTTCTGATTTTATTTACAGTTATTTATAATGCAGACATTTAAATAATTTTAGGATAGACGACAATATACCCAATAGTGAATGTATTTACTTGGTGAGTATGGTAGTAACAATATTTTCAGAAAAAGGAAAAATTCTTTAAGTAAATCCCACTGTATGGTGTTCATATGTTGCTGTGAGTGCTGCTGCTTTGCCTATTGTTTTCTGTCCCAGAGGGGTAAAACTTCAAATTGAACCACTATAGGGCCACACCCCTCATGTAATTTGTAAATATATACTGTGAATGAGATTATGTTTTAGTAATGGCACAAGCTGGTTAAAATGTCATGAATTCACATGAGACATTAGAGAAGCTTTGAAATGGGGGACAAAGCAGCAGCCAGAAGGAAATAAAAGTCTTCCCAAATGCTACATAACATCATTCTCAAAACTGTGTTACTATAATAATAGGGCAATGATAATTGGTTTTTCTTTTTTGATATGAAATTGTGTCAGTAAATATTCTGTGCTTCTTAAGTACAATCTCTCTTGTAGCAGTCCTCACACAGTATGACTGACAGCCAAGATGTTACATTCTTTTGCAGGGGACTCAGCTTTATGAATGTCTCTTAACTGAACAATTTTGTCTTAGAATGTTATGGCCTCTCATGAGAGAAATACTCTTCCAGAACTTGAAGGATTAAACTGAGCATGTGTGAATGTAGGAGGAGAAATAATATTGAAACCGATTTCTTAAAAACAAAAATAATGGTAGCTAGTGGAAAGTCAGGCTAAAGTTGAGGAAGAATATACAGCTCCCCTGACCACTCTGCCCAACTTCAGGCTGGCAGTAGGGGTTACACAGATGCCCTCAACTCTGACACTAACTTACACTTTTTTGTATCAAGCATTATTGGTCTGGCACTGGGGCAATACACTTTCAGGAGACATACATTTTAAATCTTACAATTTCTGTACTCTACTTTTTAACTCTGTTCAGTTGATGCATTGATTGCCAAAAGCTTTTGAATAATTCAAGAAAGTCAGCTGTCAGTAGGTATGTAATTTGGAGAATTGCCTTTGTACTTTTTAAAATCCTCAAGCATGTGCCAGCAACTGTCTGAAGCTCAATTTTAAGTTATGTACTAGATCTCAACTTGTACTGAGTTGTATTTATGTGAATAGACTCTACGAGTTTAGACTTCTCCCATCAGTTTTTTACATAGGCTCCAGTAGCATATTGAAGAACAGTTTCATGTCACGTTATTGAACTCAGAGCTGATAGGTCTGATGATTTCCATCAAGCTTTTCACTATGTCATGATACCTGAATGTCAATGATGCATTGCTGTAAAGCTGTGAGCATTGCCAGTCTAATTTTTTGTTATTGCAAGGCACTAGAGCCACTTGAATTCAATCATGGAGTGAAAAGGTAAGAACTCTCTCAAAGAGGGACGGAGAGAGAGCGAAAAGTTTTTTGGGAAATGTGGGCATCCTGGACTGCACACAGCTGAAGTGTGGATGCAGAAATTAAAAGCAAGTAAATAAAATACAAGCTATTACATATAATTAATCTGTATAAACTAAAACACATGGCTCACGAGCACACAACAAGATTAAGCTGAAACCTAATACATGTAAAATGAATGCATATAAAAATAAGTCTGATGAACTCGAGGCATTTAGCACACTAAGTAACGCCTGAACAACACTGTTTGGTCTCCTTGTTACTGAGGTGATGCATTGTTTTTTTTCTGCAATATGGCATTGCTGCCTGGGAATCAAACCTTTGCTATGTTCTGCACTCTGCAGGGATGTGATATGTAGACCTGCAGGGCCCATGCTTGCTAAAAAGTTGGAAAAGGATTTTCATGCCTGCCAGAAATACATTGCAAATATAACATATTTAATCTACATATACATTTATATAAAAACATAAATATAGATTTATTTGGTTCTGGACTGCAATTTTTCTTTGGAAATGGGATACATAATTTTTAATCCTTTAAAATGTGGGGATGAATCTCTTGACTTGCTTGACTGCTCTGCAGTTATGGGGAGAGGAGTAACAGGATGCTCAAGAGTTAGATGAGTGTGGTGGTGTCAGCTTTGGAGGGTTGCGCTGGATTTTACTCCCTCAGTCATGTGTCTCTTCGTATTCTTGTCAGAAAAAGACCTCTGTTCTCATGACTTTCATCCCATTGCAGGGTCAGTTCTCATATGATCCTTATTTTCCACTTCTCTGGTCCAGTGTCCCAATTTGTTCCAGCAACAGGATGATGGCCGAGTCTTTATGTAAAGCAATTGCATTTGAAAAGAAAAATACAAAATTTGCTTGAGTTTCTGTTAACATATCTTCTGCTGTGTACAGTCTCACTGAGGTAGAGGTCATAATTGTGGATGAGGTGGGAAAGTTAGTTGTAGAGCTGTAGGTGTTTTTTAGCTGTTAATTTCATTAATTTTCTGCCCTTTGAACCATGAGAATTGCCATCGCTTTTTTATTTTTACTGTATTAAATTATTATGCCACTCACGTCCTTCCAAGATATTATTGTTTTTCCATCTCTACTTTTGTTTCCTACCACTCCATTCTTGCTTCTCTTTCATTCATCGCTCCTCTCTGACTTCCTTCACAAAAATCTTATTTTGTATTTTTCCCATTCATCTCTTCCTGTTTTTATCCATGCCACCTCTTAAGGTTATCTCCTCCTTAATGTTGTTACCTAGCTTGGTGTACAACCTTGCCTCATTTTGCAGTCTTCCTGCAAACCAGCCACGTAGCCATTGCTGAAGAAGTAATGCATAACCCATAATAATTAGCAGCCTATGAAAAGCTTTGAAATGATAATTTTTTCCCTGATGGTGGACTGAGATGTTGACTTGAAATAAAATATATTTTATTTACTTTTAAAACAATTTTCTCACCTGATCACAGTCATTTTTCTTCAGTTTTGAACAGCAGCCTTGGAGCTAGGTGTGGGACTACGTTTTATGTGGTCCTCTGCAGGGAGGTAAATCACAGCAAACATCTTTGGGCTTCTCTGGTTCCAACCCATTATTGTGTAGTGTGAAGGAAGTAGAAGGTGTTTACTAAATCATAGTTAAGACTGTGCAAGCCTCTCAGAACATTTTCTAGTTGTCACATGAAAAAGGGAGATTTTCTTGACCTGTAGTGTTTGATTTGTCTGTCAGTGGCCCAGGAAAGCTGAGACCTTTGTGCCTGACCAGCCTGTGAGTGTCCTGTCAGGGGGACCCTTCACTGAGGGGTCCTGCAGAGTCAGGGGCTGGTCTGACTGACTTATCCAGGAGCACACACCAACAGCATAAGGGAGAACCCTCAGCAGGCCTTCCACATTATTCGAGTACGTTCCCTGCTGCTGGCGTCTGCCAGCCCCCATGAAGGACTCACACTCACAATTTATGGAATAACACTCCTTATCAACAGAAAATTGTGACAGGTGAAGGTTTGAGGACTGTTGGTGATAGTATCTGACTGCAACAATGTCTTCAAAGCAATGCACAGACAAGCTCCAATACCTAATAAAAGCATTCAGCATGCACAGAGTGCGGTTCTTACCCAAGAGGCGTCCCTATGGGGAAGGAGACAGGTTCAGCTCATTGACAGATCTCAGCAATTAAAATAGAGTCTTCCCCAACTTCTCCCCATTCTCTACTTAGTTTTATATTATTTCTTCATATTGAGGTGGAGCTTGAGTCATGCATACCTTGGATACTGATTGTTGTAACTGGCTTTGCTCTTAAGGGTACAGTCAATAAAACATAGAGCACACCCCCAGTGAGGGGTGGTTGTACCTTGGAGGAGGTACCTCTGGGATGGATGTGTGTGCTAATATTGCAATTAGGTTTTAATGAACCAAGTTCATCTGAGGAGAGTGATTTCACCACAGCTGCTGGCTTGACAGCAAGACATCTCCTCTCTCCCCTGGCTGACAGGTGCTATTGGGTTTATCAGCTACAAAGCACCACTGAGTTCTCCTCCCTGCAAGGATTCCAACAGAGCCTGGCTGTGGTGTCTCCACTCTGCTCCACCCTCCATTCCATCCCTCTTAGCAGGTGTTATGGTTGCAGGTTGTGTGCACATGGAATCACCATGGGATAGGTTTCCAGTGTGCCAACCACATTCCGTCCAGAGAGCAGCAGCTGTATTTTACCCTGTAATTTCTATACTGTTATAACTTCTGTTAGGATGTGAATACAATCTCTCAGTTTCCTATAATTTTATCCCCAGCCATCTTTCCACTTTAATTAGTAAGGCTTTCTTAAAAACCAGCTAAATCTGGGAGCATTGAACTTCACAGCCCTTTCATACAGGGCTTGTACCAGGCAGACCTTATAAAAAGGCTTGACTAGGATGTAGTTTTGATATTTCAGTATGCCATATTAAGTAACTTTCAGAGTTTCTATTATTGCTTAACTTGTGAGAGTATTTACTGAGTCTTTATTAGAAGCAGGTTTCCAGGTTTCTCTGCTCTTTTCTTCCTGCCTACGGTATTTAGTGAAGTCTAACTTGGGAGGAATTTTTTTGGCTTTGTTCTCTAAGTGATCCAGTCCTAACAATGAGTCCATGATGATCAATTTAATTTAATTTATGTTTTGTCATAAACTGTTACCTTCTTGACTTGTCTGTGTAATATGCAGCCTCACTCAAAAGAGCTGTTGGATACGTTTTCAATTGCTTTCTGTGAGTCATTGTTCTAGAGGGAGCTTTTATTACAGATTGAATACCAAGGATGATAAATTTAAATGTATAAGAACAGATACATGCTCTATTAGATTTATACCTGTTTCCTAAGTGTGCATACATTCACACACAAATATACATTTGCATTAGTATGCATACAGACTCACAGGGTCTTGGAGACAGAAGGATAAGAAGGAAACATTGGGCTACTGCCAAGAGGAACTACAGTATCTTTGATCTGATTATTATTCATTATTTATTCCTGTGACAAGGTTGTTCACACACGGTTGTCCCTATCCGTCTTTCTTAGTCACTTAGGCTGCTTGCCTTTGTTCCATGCTAAAGCTGCAACTTCAAAAACAACATGATGTGAGTGAGGAGGAGGAGAGACTGACTCTGGACATGCTGAAATGTAAAAAAAGCCCATCTGAAATAATGAGCTGAATACCTACCACTAGAAGAAACTATATTTCACCTCCTGCAAGTACACGAGCAACTAATCAGAAAATAACCAAGCATATGGTACAGGGAGAACAGTTTATAAACAGGTGAGACTGGACCACAATAATTAGAAAAGTAGACCAGATCTAATTTGAGACCTTCCTGCTAGAAGTTAGGATTAAGAGGGATGTGTGTGTTTGCTTGTCTGTTTGCTTCTGGCAACTGCTTTATGTTGCTGGGGACAGGCAGGACAAGCTGCTCAAGCATAAGGTCTTGGTGCATCTCGCCCCACCTTGCCATCTGTAGCATGTGTGGACATATCTGAATCAGTCACACTGAGCTCCAGCTACATTGCCAGGGCACGTTTTGAGTTCAGTTTATCTGCTGGTTTTAGGTAACTGCTTTAAAATGAATGCTCCTCTGGTCATGCCCTCTCCACTCCCTGCAGTGAGGACCCTGCTCCTGTGGACACATGGAGCACATGCTGAAGATGTCTGCATTGGATCAAATGACTTTCAACTGAGCTTTGGGAGCTGGCTGTACTTCCTTGTGCCCTCAGTAAGCATGAGGTTAGCTGTTCTGCCAGCACTATAGCGAAAGATTTGGATTAGGGTAATTTGCCTTGCGTTTGCAGTAGGATATGCCTGCACACGTGGCTGGTCACTACTGTTCCACTGAGGGAAGCTGTCATGTGTGATGCAGTTACCCTGACAGGAAAAGTACTTCCATTACTACTTTTTCTGCTACGAGAGTGAATATCAGCCAAAGTATCTTCAATTTTTCACTGATAGAAGCTAAGCCTCTGCCAGGAGTTGGCCCTGTAGTTGTGTCTGTGTGCAGGCTCAGATCTGGGACCTGTGGAAGCATCAGTGCAGGAATCTGCTGGGATGATCCCAGGGGAATAAACATCAGACATCAGATGGGTGAGGGATGAGGGGTAGAGTCCTTTAGAGAGTGAGTCAGAACACACAGTGTAAACTTGCTCTGCAGTGTTAACTCCACAGGAAACCATAATTTTGGACGTCTAAAGTTTGATCCTGGCAACCATGTACACCTGAGAGCAAATGTAACTGATAAACACACTCAGGTAAACCAAATTGTCATTATTTGATATAAAATATAAAGTGAAATTAAAAAAAGTAATTTCAAATTAGTTTCTGATTGCTGTGTTTTGCTATGTTGAGCTCTGCCAAAACATGTCTTTTCATTTTCAAGTTCATCTCTTTCACCTCATCTGCTTGAGAAACTGTAACATTAAAATGGGACAAGGACAAACTTCATTTTAAAAAACAAGCTGTGCTTCACATCTACTGTCAGTGACAATAGCCAGCTTTTGATGTGTGAATCTGATAGCATCAAAATGAGAAAGACTGGCAGTGATGCCCTGCTTGGTAATTTTAGAAGGAGGTTTTGGAGCTTACTTTGGGCTTTCTGAACTATTTGAATTATTTACTGGCAGCCACAGGCGAGTGGCATTTTACAGGGTGTTAAAACCAAGCTTTGATATCTGAAAATAGCTCCTTTGGTACAGTGCTTGTCTTCCTTGATTCTCACATAAGCTGCATATTTATCATAGCTGAGTGATAAATGGTAAGATTCTGCTGTTTTATATGCAGTGAAATGACAAGGTCAGTTTTAATTAAGCTGAGATCAAGCCCAGTCTGTATTGCACACTTCTGATTAGGTTACTTCAAATTAACATAAGTTTTTGGAGACTTCACTGAAGTCAATGGTGTTAAACACCAGCTGTGCTGGCAGATAAGCGTGGGATATAAGAAGGAGATAGAATTCACATTGAAATTAGCACTTGGCACAATATAATTCTCTGATTGCAAACTATGCGAAGTTGCCTGTGCTAATTGGTTGATTTTATTTGAAGCAGATGTTGTTAGCTTTCCCACTAATGATCTGGAGAGAAATTTTTTTTGAAAGACATGCCATGTTAGGTTCTCTGCAGTATAATAAGCTAATTACAACTTTAAGTACTTTCAGTAATTAGCACAATGTGTGTAAAGTGGTCCTGATCTTTTCACCCTGCTGCATTATTGTTAGGACATGCAAAAAACAAAAAAAGAGAGCTAGCTGGATTTAGTTTCCCCAATCTAGCTTTTTGTTTTCCCAGGCTTTTATATTAAGGAGATAATGAGCTAGACTTTTATCCTTATTTTTAAGCACACCAAGAAGATTTAAACCTTTCTCCTGTTTAGCTCTAACTCTCTTCTCTCAATCAAATCTGTTTAGTTTTATCTATGTCCATTGAGGTAAAGTCTTCCAGCATCTTAAAAATCCCATTAGTAAACAGTTCTGTGCAGCAATGGAGTATTTGTTCTCTATTAATTTATTTAATCACTTGCCCATGGATTACCAAGATCTAAAGTATATCTGACCTATAGAAAGAAAACAAACAAACCCACCCTGGAAAGTTCCTTCTTTCTAGAGCAATCGTTCTCCTTGTGGTTTGTACTGTGGGTGATTAAAAACTGCTGGCAGCTTGCAAAATAGATACAAGAATACCCAGCAAGTGATCCTGCCTGCAGAAAGCAGGAAAACCAAAGTGAGTTATATGAAAATGGTGAATCAGATATTAGCCTCATAATCCCTTCTGAAATTCAGTATGACTGCTGCAGATGGTGGGTATACTCCAGAAATGGCTGTTCTGAGAATACAGTTTAATAAATACTTCAGTTTAGCTAGTGGTCTCCTGACATGGTTTGGTGAAACTTGCTCTTCAGAAGCCGCAACCCGCTATTTACACTGACGATGCTTTCACTTCTTAGGGGAAGTGACTGGAAGCCAGACAGAACCATTTGCACAAATATGGTCATATTTCCCAGTTCCCTGGTTTTGTGCACTGAGGAATGACACACTCAGCTGTCTTGGACTTTATGCCATTTCAGGAATACCTCCATGGCCCCAGCCACTTCTGTGAGACATATATGCTGCCAGAGACTGGTGCCATAAGGCATCTCCGTGCCACCACCTGAGAGAAGGGTCAGGGGACTGTCCCTCCGAGTTTGTTTTCTGGGAAAATGATTTATTGCCTGGAACTGCAAGTGCAGACATTTCCAGGCAGGAGGAGCCCTCAACAGGCATTTTGTGGTGGGCTGTGGACAGAAGCCTGTTCAGGCAGGCTGAGCTGTGCTCCTTGCAGCCTCTGCATGGTCCTGAGTGATTGCTTGCAAAGACTGGCA
Organism: Edolisoma coerulescens; assembly: GCA_013397115.1. Lineage (NCBI taxonomy): Eukaryota > Metazoa > Chordata > Aves > Passeriformes > Campephagidae > Edolisoma > Edolisoma coerulescens. The sequence continues at coordinate 604,175 of VWZW01001748.1, forward strand.
CAGCAATGAAGAGGGGACACAGTACAAAGCCCATTAAGTATTTTGGGCTGGCATGTGCAGGGACATTTATGACACTGGAGGGGTAGAGCAGGAGGGAGCTGTTGATGACACTGAGCAGTTCAACTGGACTCTTGCTGTCCAGAAAGATCCTCTCTGACAAAGTGCTTCAGGCCCAAATGTTTCTTCTTCAGGTCTTTATAGCTGCAAGTCATATCTGTGAACAGTGTTTCCCCTTGGGGCAGAACAGAAGAGTTTCAACCCATCATGTTTTCTCTTATTTTCCTTTTCTACACTGGTTTTCAAAAAAAATATGTCTTTTGCAGTTAGGGCATGGGTTGAGTGTCCTTGTGTACCTCTCTTTACACACGTAAAGAAGGTGTTCAAAAACAAATCTTGTATTTAGCATGTCATTATTTCACTGAGATATTTTCCTGGGTTAGCAAAAGTTTAAAATATTTATTTACTTCCATCAAACTTTCTCCTTTTAAATAAGCTGGTAAATCTACCTCTTGAGAATGTGGGTGAGAAAAGGAAATATTTGTCATCATGGAAGTGGTGAGCTTTAAGGAAAACTCTTGAGTTAGCACCAAATCATCACTCAAAATAAACCACAATTTGATTTCTGTTACTCCTTGGGACCAAATTAATTACTTTTATTGCCTTGGGCAAATCTTCTAGCTGTGGGTTTAAGCTAAAGCAAACATGCTACTTCCCTTCAGTCTGAAGAATTGGCAAGTAAAGATTCTTTGTTATTTTAATCTCATGATTCAATCTCCTGCTGCATTAATTTGGTGAGTTGACTAATTGGTGGTTTAACCTATTATTAATGTTCCTCCATTAATTTCCTGATGCAATTTTAATGACATCTTGATGTCACTATTGAATTAAAGTCTGTTTAGTCTAAGAAAAAAAAGAAAAGTAAAGCAGTAGTTTTAGATGTCGCTATCTATTTGCTGAATTTTAATGTCTGTCTTCATTCTAATAAAAGTCTGTATGTTTTTAATATAGCAGATTGGGCTTTAGTCCTGAATAAACCAACTCATTTTCTGAATAATTTCTGTGGTTTTAACTGAAATAAAGAGACTCCATTACACTGTTCCTAGGTCCTACTCCAAGGACTGCATGCAATGCATGTAAAAGTCTCCATGTGAAAAAGCAGATTCTGGGTCAAGTGGTGGTGACCATGAATATTCCCTCTTAAACTACAGAGAATCAACAAAGCAGAAACTTAGTTCTTGGCTTTGCTACAGTTTGTCCTAAATCTCCACACAAGTCTCTTCATTTCATTGTGCCTCACTGCCTGCTCTTGACAATTGAGAAACTGCTCTTTTTAATTGAGAAATTAAATGGGGATCTCACTTAATTCCCTTCACCTTTTACATGTTTCACCTGTTTGTGATGTAAATGTGTCAGAGCAGAGACCACTTTTACCCACATTTGTGATCTCTACAGTATTGGTTGGGATCTTGAAGAGCTGTATGGTGCACATCAGTAAGAGTGACTGTGTAGTTAAACCTGGGTAATACCAAATATGGTGGAACCATAATAATTTATAAACAGAAACTAACAGAAAGAGTGACTTTACTGCTTCTGGAGCCCTGCAACTGCTCTTCTGAATCGTGCCTGCATCTCCCCCAGTCTGATGCAGAGAAGCACAAGATGTTTTGACAGAAATTTTAAGAAATGCCATGTGGTGAACAGTCATCTTGTTTTCTAATTTATTTAGCGGTGTCGTGCAGCTTGCAGGGGGATGAGCTGTGCAGCTTGGCCAGCAGCAGATGTGGTGACAACGTGTGTCTGGCCACGCAGCGCACGTGGGAAACACATCCACATCCCCGTCCCTCTTTGGCTGAAGAGATACGAAGGTCAAGGCACTGTTACCTAGCAACTAATGAGAGCTGATTAATCCATTTGTGGGTGTCACAGGCTGCAGGGATGTATGGGAGCCTGTGCCTGCTTCTACTATTCGTGTAGTGGCAGGAAAAGCAAGTACCAATAACATCAGTACGACATCAGTACTGCTGACAACATCATCAAATGTGTAAATAACAGTGGCCAACACTGACTGTCCATTTACAATGCTAGCACCAGATTTTGAATTTCTAACTTTCATTATTGTTTCTTTGAAGACTTGGTAGTGATGGGATTTATATGTGAAGGAAAATCAGATTGTAGATACAGGGCAATTTGGATTTTCCAGAAAAGCAAACTGTTGGCTTTCCAGTAGACTCCCTGTGAAAGCAAAGCTTCCCCTCATCTTCAATGTATATCCAACAAACACCTAATCAAAATAAAAGAAAGTTAAACTTTTCTGAAAGCAATTATTTTGAGTTTTAGGGGCCTCTGAAGAGTTAGATAAAAATAGGGCATTTTATGATGCATCTGCTTGCTGTCTGCACCACATGCTCCAGAAGGGCAGTACCTTACCCTGTCAATGTCTAATGAACTGTGCAGTTCCATACGATTTATCATTGCTGGTGTTCCACCAGGAATGATCAATAATATATTCTATATAATTTCTTTTTTGCTTCCAAATGCACCCAGCAGGGTAGAGAAACTTTTATTAAATTGTTGGAAAAAAATAGAAACACTTTCCATATTTTAACAGAGAAGACCTTAGCAGACTTGGTTTGTGTTTTAAAGGCTTAAAGTCAAAAGCAAAACTATCTTTCACATATATTTTGCCTATTTTTAAATAAAAAAATCTCTTGAAAAATATTAGGACTTTTTATGTGAGAAAGAGACTTTAAAGCGAATAGTTTTAACAGAGGAGATAAAACTTTAAAGAATGTATTTTTCACAGTTCAGTTTAGACAATAAAGCCAGAAAAGCAAACTCCCAGAGGCTCCAAGACCAGCAACAAGCAGCAAGGTTTGTCTGAGATGCAGATGAAGTAAAATGTTGGTTTTTTCATGCCCTTCATCTTCCCACTCCCTCAAATGCCTTGCGTGAGACCTTCCATTTTCAGGCATTAGTTTTACATTTTTTCACCAGCTTAAGGGTATAATGGAGAGCAAAATTATCTCCCCTGAAATGACCAAATTGTTTTGCAGACAGAAGTGAAGGAAGAAGGCCAATTCTCCTGCTGTAACCAGACCAATCTGAGGTATAATACATTTTTTGCCTGTCCCTATCATGGTTGCTTACCCTTCTCAATCTTGTTTATTCTAACCACTGAGAAAATTGTGCTGGAGAAATTTTCTTTTGATTAGTGATTAGACACAAAAAGAAATGTGGTCTGTCTTACCCACTCATTCCATTTCCTTTGTGCTAGGCTCTTACCAACACTTATGCTTTCTAACTAGATGTTCCTGAGAAGCTCTTTCTTGTGTGCTGTATTCACACTCCCTAAATAACACAGGGATCAGAAGTTTGCCCCTTGACCAAGGGTGTTTTGGAGCTGGAAAAGTGTGCTCTGATTTGCTTTTCTGAATCTCTGTGAACTGTGTGGGAAATGGCTGATGCTGGCTGGGGAACATCTGAAAATGCCTGCTGCACAGACCTTGCAAAGGAGCAAGGACCTCAGCCCGCAAAGTCAGAACCTGCCAGTCAGAGTATGGGGGCACACCAGGCTGTCTTCTGCAAGTGTATTTAAACCCTAATTTATCTCTGGACCTTGGGACAGGCAGCTGGACACAGCAGGTTTTTCAAGCAAGAGAAGATGTCTTCTACATTTTATTTAAACACCCTTACCCTCCTCTCCTACCTCTCCACAACTGTCTCCATAATTCCCCACCGCACAGATAGCAAACATGGCAGAATGGCCTTTAAATCCTTTACAAGAAGGAAGAAGCATCTCCACTGTAACTCTCACTAAATTTAATGTGTGTGAGGTTTTTTTTTAAAAAAATTATTTTTAAGAGTAGAAAAGAAGGGGAAAGAAGCTGCAGTTTTGTTCCTGATTTATCGAATGGCTTGTGTTGGAAGGGACCCTAAAGATCATCTAGTTCCAATATACAAGGGGACATTTACCTGAGAGGCAATTGTGCATAGGCTGTTTGGTACGTTTTACTCTCTTACCTTCCACAGCACAAAAATGTTGCTGGAGGTGCATAAAAGGTGTTTGAAACCTCAGCCCTTGGAGAAATAATGTTGGGGGGGACTGGGGACTGGATGACAAAAGAGACATGACAAGCCTGGACTGTGTTGTGCAAGTAGGTTTTCTTTCTTCACAGGTTGTTTTTCTGCCCTTGCTCACTTTTTTCCTAAGTCTATTCCTGCCTCTCTCTGTGGCCCTCAGAGTTTAATCATCTCACCCAAGTTGCCCAGTTCTCCACCAGGAGCTGATGCTCCTCTCCAGCTTCAGAAGTGGGAGAGGGGTGAAGCAGTCCCACACTGTGAGCATTCAGAGTCTGCTTGCAAAGAATTGGGCTTCCAATTTATGAAGATCCATGACCACTTCAACCTGTTTAGAGGTAATTTGAGCATGCCTACAAAGGAAAAGGAAAGTATATTAAGAATATATTATTTCTGTGCTCTGGCAGTTGCAGGGCAGCAAACGGAGAGCTGTGGGCAGTGCCTGGCCCTTCGTGTTTCCCACCTGGGAAGAGGTAAAAAGGGCAGGGCTCTGGAGGAGGAGGAGGATGGGGAGGGATGTTGCTCCACGGTCAACACAGGGAATAAATTTCTGCTAGAAGCAAAACTAGTACTCCAGATTTTTACCCTAATTTAATCTTATAACAAATTCTGAAGTGTCAACATCTGAGGCCCTGAGTTCCAGAAGAAGCAAAAGAACCATTCAAAAGTATTTGTAGCTCTTACTCACAGATTGTTAACTTGAATGAAATATCTCCTTAAGCCCCAGTTATCTGTACAAGTAACTGAACAAAGTTTCTTCTACAACCTCCTTTCAGGACATACATCAATTACATAGGTGGCATGAGAGGGTTTAAAATAGGACTGAAGAAGGATAGTAGCACTTTAGTTGTGCAACATATGACTTGCACTGAGACCCCTCACTTCCCAAACAAACTGGATTCTAGTCTGTGCCTGTCTGGGGTATGTATTTTCTGTCTGAGGTTGCTTGATGCTCCAGTTACACATTTAACAGCTTTTTCAAATTGTTCTTCAGCTACTTTTCCTCTGCTGTCAATATCTGCTAAGAACAACGCTCAGAACAGCTTACATGAGCACAGAACAGGCCCATTTCCTACTTACAAGAGTGCACTAGTGAAGGCTGCTTTATTCTTCAAATGGTTTGGAGTTGGTCCTTAGCCTTACGTTGCTGGAAGCAATGTTTCAGGCTGGGCCATTTCAGCAGGAAACCTGAAGCGTTTACAGTGAGCTGTTACAAGTGGCACCCTTAGCAAAGGAAGGACTTGCTTCTAACCTGGGGAATAAGAAATATCCTATCTTAACAGGCAAGAGAAGTCTTCAACTGTGGACTAGAAGGGGATCACCAAAGCCTGTTTCACCTGTTCTGAAGACAGAGTTTAAATTATGAGTGTACAGTGCATTGCTCCTTGTTATGCCAACAAAAATTTACTCTGAGTTTGGAGAGCCATCATCTTCTCCTGAGTCATCTCAGGCCACCACAGAATGCACCTCCAGCTCCCCTCTAACACTCCCACATACTGGATACCTAGCAAAACTTGGTGGGGACTAACATAGTTTATATTTTGCCTGGGATGATCCCACTCAGTACATGACAGATGTGGTCTCTCTGTTGTGTTATTCTCCTTTCTTGCAAGACACCTCTTTTGTTTTGTGTTTGTACTGTACATTTTCCTCAAAACCTGGGTCTGTAAAACAAAAATAACAGCTTTGTTTTACTGACAGGGCAGCTGGTAGGTTTTTAACCACAGTCTGTTTTTATTGAATGTCAGTCACTGATATGAGTTCATCTAAGTTTGTCTTCCTTCTCAGTGCTGAAATCTGTTTTTCTTTGTACAATATTGATAATTTTTTAGGAAAGAGAGCCAAAATCAATTAAGATGAAGCATTTTTTGACACTTTTGGCTTTCTGCAGTGGTATCGGTTAATCACATGTTCATAAATACTCTAACATACAGGTCAGAAAGATGACATTAAAATTTAATGCACTTGGGAAAAATAAATTAAAAAGGTCTGCTGGAGAGGTTTTTCCATAGTTCTCTTCCTGCAGTCTGTCAGAGGATGCATAAACCTGTGACCTTTTTTGTACACAATTACAATATATCTCCTCTATCTAAAGCCGGATAATTACAAGGTTGCATAGTCCCTTGGCAGGCTGAAGAAAAGGTTACTCTCATTTTCTTCCAAAGGCTTTAGAGTAATTCTGTGTACTGGAAAGGTGCACAGTCATTTAATCCAGTGTGAATGGAGAGGAGGGATGGTGTCTCTTGCCATTGCTGCTTAGTTACTAACGGAATGACAACCCTGAATTTATGTTTTAGTTAGCACTGTCATTCTCCTTACACACACAGCATCCTGTATGCAAGTTTGTTTGCAGGGATTAACTGGAGCTGATGCTCAGAGATTCCTACCAGCATCTCCCAGGTGCACCCAGCAGTTTCTTCATGATTTACACTGTAATATTTTTAACAGACTGCCTAAGATTGGTTGGGAAGATAAACTTCTGAATGAGAAACTGTACAGTGCAGTCACACTGGATGTCTGCCAGATGGCAGAAAAATGAATTAAAGTCAGCCCTGAGTTGTCAGTGGGATTGAGCTCGGGAATTTCCTTTGATCTGCATCTGGGAGGTGTACCCAGTCCCTTTGCCTTCAGCATCAAAGCTGAAACCTGATGATGACTATGCAAAGGATGACTTTACCCAGCAAAGCCATAGCCACTTCAAAGGGTGCCAGTTAGACTTGAGGACTCAAGTTCCAGTGCTTTGCTCCAGACCTGATCCTGATCAAAACAGTAAGGTAAAAACTGGGGAGTGAGTTGGCCATGTTTGTCTCCAAAGAGGAATCTGTCGCAGAGTGGTGAGCAGACTACGGGCACCCCTGTGCTGCTGAGCAGCTGGCAAAGGCACAGGTGTAGAAACTGAGAACTTTTGGATGGGAAATGAATAGGAAGTGATGGATGTAGCAACAGCTGCAGAGAGAAAAATGTGTACACATATTAAATGGTACTGCAAATTACAAAAGCAGAAAGTTAAGGTTTAAAGGCCTTTAAACTCATCAGCGCACCCACACTCAGTTTAATTGATCCCTCTGTTACAACAACACCAGCCACCATATATGATGGATTCCGCATTATGATGTACGCTGTTGCAAAATTTTGCTGCCATGAGGAAGGTGACTCTCTGTCACACGCAGCAGGCAAACCCCTCTTCTTTATCTTGCCCCTTCATGAAGGCTGGTGAGCTCAAAAAAGTAGCTTAATGAAAGGCATGAAATACCCCAAACAGTCTCCAGCTATTACATCCAGCTAGGATATCATGGAGCACCTGTGACAGTCCTGTGAGGGCTGGATTCATTTCTGGGCAGACCTGGCTGCCCTTTACTCTGAGCTTGTGACAAAGCTACTGGTCTGTATGGATCAGCATGCCAGGCAGCATTCTGTGCTGTGGTCCTAAGGTCTTGAAATACTGTTTAACACTTAATGCAATTAGCAAGACTAATAGTTAGAAATGCATCCATGGAATGCTTGGAAAGCATTCAGAAAAAAATTTTAAAAATTTAGAAAGAAAAAAAAGAAATGAAAACATTATTTCCCTGGAAATTTTCTTGGTATTTTTTCTCATGACCCATCACCTGTCCTGCAGTGAAGTCAAGGTACTGGTGCCCTGCAGTAAGGGGGATGCCCACTGGATGTCATGATTGCTCCACAAAAGTGCAAATACACTGTAATTTATCTAGCAGTCAAAATCTTATTCCTGAGAGGAAGCAATTTCAGGACAAACCTTTTGTGTAGTTATTCTCTCTCTCTCTTTCAGCCTCTCATCTATATACACATCGGATTTCTTGAACTGTGCAGAGTCAGTAAGCCATAGCTAAACCCCTGTGTCTGTTAGCTTTATATGTGAATTGTGTGGAAACAAAAAAATGACTGAAAGTTATTCAAATAAATTACACAGGAAAAGACTCTTGTCACTGATTTTAGAAAAAGTCAGTCACCCACATAACTTTGAAAATCATGGTCTTATTGCCATGATTAATGAGAGAGAGGTAGAGTCTGTAATTGCAATCAAATAGATTCAATCACTTAATTCAGTGATTAATGAGATCAACAAATTCTATGTGGGTCATCTCAGCTTTAGATTTCTGCACTGCCTATAAGTTCTTTACAGAGAGAAAGTAAGTAAGAAATGAAACAAACAAAAAAAGTAACGATCCCCTGCCAAAAACTCTTCTCCAACCATCTGAATTCATAGTACATGGAAAACATAACTGCAAATGCCTACATTCTGCAAATGTCAGTAGTGGCTAGCTCTTGTTTTAATTTACTATTTAAATGTATTAAACATAAAAGGAATCTTGTTAAATGTCATAATCATAATGACAATCCAAATGAAATTAACTAGAAGAGTCAATTAGATTCAGAGGCCAAGCAGGAAGGAAAATGAGTCATGGGGAAAGGAGGATCCCCCAGACTCTGCATAACATGGATTACAGTCTTAAATGTCATGTGGAAATGAATACAGTGCTAATGTTCTCGTATTTAAGGGCAGATTATTTGCTCAGTGTCCAGAAGGTAAGATTTTATTTTTTCTTGAAGTGTTAGGCAAACCTGTGGACTAGGTAAACACAGAAACTGTGCAGCAGTATGGGGCTACCTGAATTGTAAGCACACAAAGACTGCTTGGATGCACAAAGATTAATTTGTAGAAATGAGGCTGACAGATATGCAGAAATCATGATTCATATGATCATAAAATCTTTTAGTTGGAAAAGACCTGTAGGGTCATCAAGTCCAGCTGTTAACCCAGCACTGCCAACTGTACCACTAAACCATGTCCCCAGGTGCCACATCCACATGTTTTTTGAACACTTCCAGGGATGGTGACTCCATCGGTTCCCTGGGCAGACTGTTTCAATGCTTGACAACCATTTTGATGAAGAAATTTTTCCTAATTCCCAGTCTAAACCTCCCGTGGTGCAACTTGAGGCTGATTCCCCTTGTCCTACTGCTTGTTACTTGAGAGAAGAGACTGACCCCCATGTCACTGCAACCTCCTTTCAGGCAGTTGTAGAGAGTGGTAAGGTCCTCCCTGAGCTTCCTTTTCTCCAGGCTAAACACCCCCAGCTCCTTCAGCTGCTCCTCATAAGACTCATTCTCCAAACCCTTCACCAGTTCCATTGCCCTTCCCTGGACACGCTCCAGCACCTCAATGTCTTCCTTGTAGGGTGGGGCTGAAAACTGGACACAGGATTTGAGGTACAGCCTCATAGGTGCTGAGTGTAGGGGGACAATAATTTCCCTGCTGGCCACACTGTTTCTGACAGAGTCCTCTTATTTTCAGTATCAAAATAGCTGATACTCACCTGTGACCAGAAGGCAGAAATGAAGTGAAAAGAAATGCATTTGTGAACAGGATAGATAAATTGTTAGGCAACGGAGAAAATGTAGTCCTTTTCCTCTCTGTCTCTGGCTTTATTTTTCTGAAATGTTGATGGGGGCAGTTCCATGATGATCTTCTGTGCATAGATTGACCATTCCTACCAACAATGACATCTCCAGCAACAGCACTTAGAGAGTTCAACAGCAGATATTTTCCTTACTGGTCCATCTCATGTAGTTGTATGCATTGCAATTTTTATGGACTGTCCAGGTACATATTCTTTCATCAAAGATATTTCTCAAGATCAGCTTTCTGGTTTGCATTCTACTGTCACATATATTCAGCAAAGAGCAACTTCAGATTATGATTATGTTATGTCTTTTCTGTTACTCGGTCAACTAATATCTTGTGACTATTTGTAGTAGGAGGAGGTCAGAGCAAAGGTACAAGATTAACTCACAGCTTGCAGATAACTTCAGAACTACTTCAAGGGTGACAAAATATAATTTAAGCATTTTGTTCATTAAAACAAGGAAAGGCCTTTTTCAGAAGTATGCAGCATACAAATGTTATTCTTATCTTGTCCCCCTCTCCCATTAAATTGCAATTCATATTACAACTTCTCTGATCTTTTTCCCTTTTTTCTTTCTTCTCAACATGAAAGATTATGAAGGACAAAATGAGAATAGCAGGTTCATCAAGTGAAAGTGACTCTTGATTGCTTACATATTTGGTGGATGATTTATATTTTACAACACAGCTCCGGAGGGCACTAAAAAGCCAGGAGCAATTGCTGTGCAGTTTAATGATTTAACTATTTTGCCCTTGCTTTGAACACAGCAGATGAGTTTCTTTGTCATAGGAAGCAGAAAGAAGCAGCTCAGCTGGGGTGGCCCAGGCATGAAGCAAAGACTTGTTGTCCTTCAAGATGCAGCTGATGGTCTGTAGTGTCTGCCTCTCAACAGCCCTGGGTCTTCCCCATTTGATTTGGGATGGAGTGGTTGGGAAAGCTGTGGGAGAACAGTGGTTTTGTGTTACACTGTAGTGAGGTTTTCTGCTTGCTTTCATTCTCTTCCTCCTATTCCTTACTGTCTTTTTTGCCTTTCTGACTACTGAACATTGAGCTGACATTTCAGGAAATTATCCAGAGTTATTCTGAGACCTCTTTCATGAATTGTTAATGTAGAGCCCATCATTGCATATGTATAGTTGGGATCATTATTTTGCCATGTGCATTACTTTGCATTTATTGACATTGAATCTCTTCTGTCATTTATTACTCTGCCATGAGAGCTTTCTGCAAGTCTTTGAGGTCAGTCTTAGGTTTGATTTTTCTGAATGCTTTTTTAGCAGCTGAATATATGCCACCTCACTAAAAGAGATTCATTGCATTAATAGTGACAAACAGACTTCTACAGTTCATTTATGAATATAGGGTGAACAGAGCCGGCTGTAGCCCTGAAACTTACTCCCTGTGGGAGAACCTCCCTCCACTCTAAGAACTGACCAGCCACAATTGTTGACTGCTCAGCTTTCAAAGTAACTATTATTAATTAGTAGGCTCTCTCTCTGTTTTCTTCCATGACAACTTAGTGTCTTTAAGAGCGTTAAGTGTCCAAACTTTTCAAAAGCTTTTGGGAAATTCAGGTGCTTGGTATAACCATGTCACTCCTCTCCACACTCTCAATGATTTCTTAACAGAGCATCTATAGCCTTTTGAAATACCTCTTTCCCATAAAAAGCCATGTTGGATCTGACTTTTCTCCAATATATCTATGTGCTATTTATGACAAAACTACCACTATTCAGTTCGCTGTGCCATTCAGGCTCAGTGCACAGTAGCTGTCACCATCAGTGCAGCTCTTAAAAATCATGGTCCCATGCTGTGCCTTTTCTTTCTCCTCTACAGATTACCTTCTAAACCAGAGATTAAATACCAAGCTTCATAGTTTAGCAGAGTTGTAGCCCTGCTCCTTCAGCCTGGAGACCATTTGATCCTCTCAATTTCTTATGATTCTTTCAATTTCTTCATCACACTATGGGTTGGGATTGTTCCCTGGTCTCATCCTCACGAGGAAAGGCTTTGGTGTCAGTGAATCCCATAGCTCCTACAGGAGGGACACCCTGGGGAAGAATTAATTTGGCTTTTTTCCTTCAGATTCATCTTCCCTGCATGCTCCTTTTAGAAATAAGTAGGACTTTTCAGCCTCGTTTCTTCACTGCCAGCCTTCCAGGTAAAGGTGTTTGGAAATGTTAGTATTTTTTATTTTTTTACTTCTTTAACAAATCATTCTTTCCAGTAATTTAGACACGTTGGTAAGATTTTACAGACAACTTCTTAACATTCAAGCTGTTTTTTTTATTTTTCTCATTTAGGCCTTTTAATTTTTTTTAAAGATTGCTTTTTACCTCTAATGGCAGCATTTTACTCTGCCATTGAACACTCTTGCCTTTTACTGTGGTCAGATGGTAATCTTTTCTCTTTTCTCATGGCAATGCATTTTGAGTCTCTAATGGGCAATCTGTGCAGAATTCCCACCTATGTTTTGTGCCTCTGCCAGTCCGTTGAACTACCTTCTGTGTAGCCTTCTCATTCTCCCCTCTTTGAAATGAAATACTGCTAGGCAGTTTCTGTATTTTGAGTATCTTTTATGTACCTTGCATTTACTGACCTAGGGTGGTTGTTTGATATCGATGTCGTGGGACAGCCACTGTGCCTTGGGTTAAAAACTTGACGAGAGAGAATCGGCTTGTCTGACCACTTGGTTCAAGAAGTCAGGATTCATGCTGCTTAACAACCTGTCTGCTGCACCTTCCCCATGTGTGAATTCCCTTAGGTCATAAGGGCCCAGACTCAATAAGTTTTACTACTCTTCCAAGGGGGGGTTGACCCTGGCCAGCAGACAAATACCCACCCAACATCTCTCTTAATCTCCTGTCTCATGGGATTGGGCTGGGGGACAGGGGGAATGCAAGGAAGGTCAGAAGACTCATGAGTCAAGATAATGACAGTTTAACAGGCAGAGGAAAAGCTGAGTGCACAAGCAAAGCAAAATGAGGAATTCATTCAGTACTTTCCACAGGCACACAGATGTCCAGTCACTCTGAGAAAAGCAGCCCCTCAGCATATGCAATTGTTTGTTTAGTAAGATGAACAACATAACAACAAATGCCTTCGCTTTGTCCTTTCTTTCTTGAGCTTTTATTGCTGGGACTGCAGCCATATTGTGTGAAATATTCCTTTGGTTAATTCATGCCAGCTGTCCTGCCTGTGCCCTCTCTCAGCCTCTTGCCCACTCCCAGCCTACTCACTTTGGGGAGGAGAAGAGAGCCTTGACACCGTGCGAGCAGTGTTTCAGCAGTAGCCCAAACATTGGTGTGTTATCAAGACTGCTTTAGCCACAAACCCAAAGCACAGCATCACACTGACTGCTATGAACAAAGTTAAGTTCATCCCAGCCAGACCCAGTACAATCTCCACCTCTCACTGGAGATCATTTGCATCATACCTAGCAGGCACTCATGTCTTGGCAACAGCCCATGTGGGTTAGCCTCTGTGCTGCCAGCTGGTCTGTTTCCATTGCCACCCCCACAGGGTGTTGGCCCACGCAGTCATGATGGGAGTAGAGCACTGGCCACTTTTCTGCAAGTCCAGATGGATGCCCCTCACTCCTGCAAATTTGCTTGGCCCTCTTTTTCCTTTGGCAGCTTTGATAACTTGTCACCTTAGATTCCACACAGCAGCTTTCCACTTCAGATGGTTTCCTGTAACATGACAGGATCTGTTGGTAAACAGAGTACAGAGCCTTTCGCCTTTAGGTGTTTCCTGGACTGGTGGGTAGAAATGTGTTCCAGCGTTTCTTCATATGAAGAAAGGTTCCCAATTCATGGGAATGAAGCTGAGGAGCTGAACTGTACCTGTACATGAATCTTCTTCTTGGGGAGAAATTGGAGACTTTAATAGATGAGACAGTCCCTGAGAAAGGGAAACACATGTGCCATCAATATAAGCCCAAGGAGTTCTGTATTCTCAGCAGCAAATCCTTGAATGCTGATTGCAATTCATCAGGCAAAACAGAACTGAGCAGCCAGAAAACACATCAGGGATGTAGAGTGGGGGATATAGGTTGTAGCTGTGTGTTTTACATGACTGTACCAAGATCTACAAAATCAGACAGAGTGAGTGCAGAGGTAAAGACACTTCTGCAAATACTGGGGTAACTGCTCTGTCTTGTCTGAAAGAGAACGGGTGCCCTGCAGCCTGCCACATATGAAGTGCTGACACCTGGAAAACAATAGCTGGCAGTTCTTCTTTATCAGGGGGTTATTTGTGTATATATATATATATGTTTTTAAAGAATTGGAGCATTTTGTCCTTTTTCGGAGACAATCACTTGAAAGAGAACATATTTGTCCAGCCTGTGAGCTCTGGCTGCTACCTGGAGTCAGCAGGCAGCTTTTCAGGTTTAGGAAAATCAGAATGTAGAGGTCATGTCTCTATTTCTTGACCTTTATAGTTACAAAAGCACTTAATTTCTTTCACCCACCAAAATGGCTTCTGGCTGCAAAAGGCTGGTTATTACGTGCTGAAGAATTGCTTTGGCTTTGGAAATAGAAAATTCAGTAATACTTAGCATAAATCCACTCATCTGGACCGCCTGAAGTGATTCAAGGGTATGTCCTCTGAAGGCAAGGAATACAAGATGGGCAAGTAGTTTTACCTTTTAAACATTATTCTTCAACCAGTCCAACTTATGAAGATATTTGCTGTCTATATCATTACTAGAGGAGGGGAGGGAAGGGAAAAAATACATTAAAATTATACATGAAAAACAGGTCCTGGTGCAGTCTAAACTTCTTTCACCTAAGTTAAAGATTAATTTATTCTGACATAGGCACTCATACACATGTGGTGCAGCTGTTAGGCCAGTAGATCAGAAGTTTTGTGTGCCAGCACGTGAGCATCTGGGGTATTTAGTGGTTAGCTGATATCAGGAGAAGTGAGTGACAAATAGGCAGTGTCAGAACAGTGTGTTGACAGGCATGGAAGTAAACAAGAGGGTTGCTCAGCTGTACACCCAGGTGTTGTTGGAATCTTTGCGTGTTGACCTAAACAGGAAGAGGCATGGGCTGAGCCTCTGAGGGACAGTCATCCTCACTGATACACGTTGGCTTTGCTTTAGCATCTGGATTTTCCTTTCCTTGCATACGCTTTATTGGCAAACAAAAAGCCCCTCTTGGGGCTGAAGACCCAGGTGAGACATTTGAAGTCTGGGCATTGCACTGTTGAGCTGAACAAGAAATTTTAAAAAGCAAGACCCTGTCAGCTCTTCCATGCTCCAAAACACATCATCCTCACAAATGAGTGTAGAGAATTGCTGTACCTCTGTAATATGGGAAAGTAAAACACAGAGAAGACACAGACATTTTATCCAAAACAAATGGGCTGAAGAATAAAATCGCTCATCAGAGTAATCAAGTTTAAAGAGTCCTTTTCTCAATCTCAGTCTTTGTTCACTTATTGCACTTAGGTAATTTTAAAGACATCAGTGTAACTATTTTATGCCTACCCTTGTTAATTTTCTTTAAGTACAGTAAAATAACATTTTATTGCTTGCACAATTCCCTGAATAATTGCATTTTCTTTGTCATACTTCCTTGGCAAGTAAAACTACCTGAACTGCGATGGTTGGGTATATTAGTATCATTCACAAGCTCATTTTGCACTTTGGAGTGTCAGATGTTGTTTGACTAAGAAAACTTCTTCCCTGTTGTTGTTGTTGGATGTGGGAGGAAGGGAGAAGATAGGTAAATTTTTGTAATAAAAGAGTGAGGCACACTTTTGAATGTCAGTTTTATATATGTTGATAAAACCTGCAGACACAAATCAGCTTCTGACTGTGATTTCACTAGTGTGCCATAACTTCCCACACGGTCTAATGAATAAGCACAGAGGGAATAATAGGCCTATTGATTTATATCTTATTTAACAAAACAAAAAAGTATTGGTGACAGTGTGCAATTCCAGAGGGAACGTTAGGAAAGAAAGAAACTATAGGCAGGAAGGAGGGTGGTGTTCTGAAACATTCGTGTTGCACAATGCCAGGGATTTAAATTCAGGCTGTCTCAGATCAGCCTGTGAGGAGGGCTCTCTCTAGAGGTTCGATGCCCTGTTGTCAAGGTTTTGGGACCTGCAGGAGAGGACGGCAGCTCCCCTGCTGCCTGCCTGAGCTTTCTCACTGCGAAGCCAGGGAATGCACGATGAGGGGGCATTGGCTTGCTCCAATCTCCAGCATTGTGGCCACAATGCAGCTCGATGTGGCTGTGAGCACAGGCTGGCAGGTGCTCCAGGGTCCTGTGCTCATGTGGCCTGAAGGGATCAAGTTCAGAAACTTAAATTCTGACATTAGCCTATGGAAGGAGAGAGACTAAACCTCTGTGAGTTTAACCGGCAAACACAGGTTAGATACTTCCCTTAGATGGAGTGACAATTTCCACAGAAGTAAAACAGATTTATCTTCCTCCAAATCCCAATTTTGGACAATTTTAGGTTTGTATGCTGCCATCTGATGTAGAGGCATTCTGTTTGGTGTCACACAGAGACACAAAACTCAGATTATGGAAAAAAAGATCCAAAATACTAGCCTGGGACACTTCCAACTGATAAAACACTGTGTGAAAGAACAGAGATGGGGGAGGGAGACTTATGAGCATCGGATTATGATTGCGGAAATTCATATTTATTATGCCACTGGCGCCATTCCTGACACAAATATTTGTTTTTAAAGCCGACAAACAGAGACAAAACACATGCAACTGAAAAATTGGTGATTAACAATTGCGTGTAGGCTAGAAGGGTTCAGCTGTATTTCCTTCTGTGCAGTCAAGGGTAATATTGGTGTGGTGGAGAAAGGCAGAAAGATGTACTTATTAATGATTATTAAAGGGCAGAATTTTAGATCTTAGAACTGACATGGGCTCCTGAAGTCTGCTAATTAAACCATCTGAAGATTTGATCAAAGGCATTTAATGTGGAGATTGCTTAGCAAGATGGAGATAATTAGATGAAGGCTACTAATGATTTACTTCTGCAAAGTGTAACCTTGCACTGCTGTCTGAAAAGTGACATTTCCTGCAAATCCTGTGGTTCGTGTTCCTTGGTGTAACAGCGTAGTGATTAAATACCAGCTACAGATCAGGCCAAGAACATGTCTAGTATTCTACTTCACAGTAAATATAGACAGTGTGAGCTGGAGAATAGCGATAATGTAGGTTAAGAAGGGATAGATATCCTTTCAAAGATACATAGTGCTCTTCACTGGCTGAAGGGATGCCTCCGTTTTTGTGCCTGGAGCTAAGTGAGATGATTCCTACAGTCAGCATGGGGTTTGGCTGGGCCCGAATCAGCACGAACCGCTGTGCTTGCAGCTCTGTCACTGCCTCCTGCGGCTGCCATCTTCACACCAAACTCTGGGTCTTGCTTTTCCTTTTGCAGTTCCAGGCGCTTCCCTGAGCCTTAGAGCTGAAGACCCTCTCCCACATGCCCCTGTCCTCTGGAGAGGACTAATCACCTCTGGACCCTGCAGAGCTCTCCTCCTGAGGCAGAGGGGAGCTCTTCCTCCACCAGGGTCTCTTAGGGATGGATTTGCAGGTTAGTTTTGCTTCCCACAGGAGCAGGAGGTCAAGCTGTCTGCTTGCTTCCTAAACAAGTACTCTGCTGACTGGACTACGAGGTAGGAGCAGGCTCTGCTCTTTAAGAGGCTCAGAAGCAGCTTGAGGGCATTTTCCAGGTGAGCTGCTGCTGCTGCTGCTGTTGCTGAAATCTGGCAGACTGTCACTGCTGCTGGTACACAGACCTGAGCTCTGCTGAGATGATCGTTTCTGTCAAGGTGTACGTGACACTTGGTATTCCTGCTGGCAGAAATCCCATACCGGGGGAATTCTGTGAGGAGGAATGCAAGCATCCTGAGAAATTCAAATAAAAGTTAATTTAGGTAGAAGGAGGTCTGAGGTTTTAGACTTATACATCATGTAAATCTAACCCCTATTGTCCTATTGGTTTAAACATTCCCTTCCAAAATGTAAGTAAGTTATTAATTCTTTCTTAACCATTTATAAATGGAACTCTAATACAAGGTGTGATTAAGCTTTGTCCATTTTTCTCCAAAAAATAGCTCCGTGCAAAAAATTCCCATAAATTATCCAAAGCAGCAGCAGTCCTCAGCCTTAAGTACAGCGTTCGTGACACACTTATACTATCATACAAGCTCCTCCGATTAAGTGAAACTCAAGAATTCTTTTTTTGTTCATAATTTTTACATGCATCCTCAGGGAAGCTTCTGTGGAGAGGCAGCAGGCTCTGAAATGAGTTATGGCTGTTACTGAGCATTACAAAGCAGCTGGGACCTCCCCCTCCCAGTGCAGGCCCTGCTCACCTACTGCCCTTGCTCTGTCTCAGAGGTCACCTTACAGACACCACTGCACTTCTCCAAGCTCTGAACCCACCTCTCGGGCCAGTGCCAAGCAGGCAGACACTTTGCTGTGATCCAGAAACTGGGTGAACCTTTTGTCAGCTCCAGGAGGATGGATCTTGCATGGTGCCCCATGGGTCAGACCCTGATACCGAGATGAAGAAGGAGAGAGTGAGAGCATGAGTGCATCGTCAAAAACCTCAGGGCAACTGGGCTTGATGGCTGCATTTTTGTGGTGTCTACAGCTCCTCTGTCTGCCACACATCACCTGCATGTGGCCTCTGGTCCAGGACCTGAAATGTTAGGAACTGCATTTTGGCTTTGTCTGTCTGCACACAACAATCCTTGCAGTTTCCTGGTTGCATGCTGGGGAAGGACCCGGGTACCCAGCACCTCCCTTGTGCCTTCATGGCTTTACTGGAAACAAACATGGGTAAGGACAGAGCGGGGGCTAAACAGGGGCGGGCTAAGGAGGAGGATCCTGGGGCGGGCAGTGGTCCCACAACACTGCTATATCCATAGGATTCTGTTTGATGGTGCAGCTGCAGGATAAGTAGGTAGGATATAACTGTGTCTTAAATGTTCGAAGAAACAAAATCACATTTGATGGACTAAGGTGAAAGTAAGATGAAAGACAGGTCACGATAGATAAAAAATAAATGAAAGAAATCCAAGCTGTATTTATCAGTAATTAAAGGTTAGAAGAGAAGAAGAAATATTAAAAAAAAAAAAAGGAATAAGAAGCTGGCTGAATGAGAAGAGAAAGCCAAAAGAAATGCAATATTTTAAAACAGAACAGTGATAGTGGAAGACCTGATGAATACCCCAAATAATGCCTACTTTAGAGGGATCCTAGTAGTTGCTGATGGATTACTATTTAGACCTGGCTAGTTCTAAATAGCATGTCTTACTTCCAATTTTGTGATTGATATTCATCTTCCATTTTGAAATAGGATAGGGATGACAAATTTTAAGTTTCTGTGGAATGCTACAGTCATTTGTTTCCTCTAGATTGATATGTTTCAGGTGAATATTTATGTTATTAATTTTTGCAGTACCACAGGATGTAAGAATACCTTCAACTATGCTAAAAATAAAACTAAATAAAAAATCAATTTTCAAACAAACCCCAAAATGTTCCCTTTAAAAATGATCTATTTTCTCTACCCAAGCAAATTCACAGAAGAACAACGTTTCTACAAAATATTTAATTTCAACTTGCCAGCAGTGGAAATTTGCTTCATCAGGAGCTGACCAGCTTCGTTATTGATTCAATCAGGGAAAGAGCACAGAGGGAAAACCCAGTGACTGATTTACTACTGCTTTTTGCTCTTATGCATTCATTTACATTTATGGACAGGAAGTGTGAAATACACATACATACACAAAGCCAGGCTTGTGCAATCCATAATGCAGTTTAGATCCATGCAGTACAGGCATACTTACACAAAGAACCTGGCAATAGGGAAGCAGGTACAATATTTGTTTTATCCCTGAATATGTAGAATTCATATAATTTGGGTTTAATTGTCCACACACTATATCTGGTATTCATCTGTTTTGAGAGTTCATCTGCTTTCAACCTTAATTGCTAAAGAGACATTATGTCTCAGCAAGGATAAAGACCATTTTTGTTGTATGCTGTTTATAAGAAATAAAGTGCAAAATCCCAAAAATTAAATGTGTTTCCCCTGGGAAAATAACCCCTCAGCAATTGTAAACCTCTCTGTGACTGGGGATGATGATATGTCAAAAGGGTAGAGAACTTCCTCCAACATTGGAGAATGAGCAAGCTCTGCATTTGAATACTCATGCATTTGAGCAAATAGATCACACACGGTTCTCTGGATAAAAACAAAGGAAGTAATTAATTGCAAATTATATGGTGATAGAAATTCATGTTGAGAACTCAGCTGAATTTTCTTGCATTTAGTAGCTCTCCATCCCACAGTGCCCTCTTCTGAGATGCAGGAAAGCCTGAAAATGATGGGAAGAGACACAAGCTCTCAAAGCCTTGCCAGTGCATTACTTCTCAGTGCTCTTTTGCTGCCTAGGGTGGGCTGCTTCACCCAGAAGTGCAGACTCAGAAACTGTTTCAATAGGCATCCCTACGGAACACATACTTGCTTTCCTTCCATTTGCTAACCTTTCCTGTCCTTTATTTCATATCACAGAGTTGTACTTTGCATTTTTAACTCTGATTAGCTTAACTTTCTGCTCACTCCTCCCTTTACTGTTAGGTCAGCCATCTCCACTGATATCCAAATCTTACGTTCACTGTCCCTTCCAGATCTCCAGCTTCATCTCTTCAAGCCATGTAGCACAGCCACTACAGTCACTTTGAATCCATGAACTGACTGACAACTAGCTAAACTGTTTCATATGCCATCCAAAACCATCCACACCTCTATCTTGGTTCTGGAAGCAGCAAAATGGCTTAAGTTAGAGGGCAGATCTGCTGGGGAAAACTGCAGTTAATATGCTAAATGTGATGCAAACTGCAGGCATGGCGTTATTGCCAATGCTGCTCCCTGGTGTGGTCTGTCCCCAAGAACAAAAAATGTTTGCATCAGTTTGAGGTGATGCTGCTTGTTGGGGGCTGAGTATATATGATTGTGGAAGCCGAAGCACAGAAATGTGGATGTTGTGTGTTTCACTGCCTTCTCAGACATGCAACCACATCTCCTCTGAAGTCACCCTTGCTCTTGTATGAATTTGATGAGAATTATGGTAGCTGCTATCCAGACCTGTCACGGTCCTCACCATTGTGCATTTCTGCCTGTGTGTTCTCTGGCTGTTCTGCCTATTTCTCCTCCTGGTTCTGTAGTTCAGGTCCTCATTCATTCCTGCTTGACCTTTCTCTGGTCAAATTCCTATTGTTGCCCACTAATATCCCTAGTAGGCATACTACCTTTTTGTCACTCCTGTCTTTTCCTAACTCCCCCCTTAATGTTACCCACTCCTGGCAAACAGACTGCCAAATGGACTATCTACCCTTTTCTGCACTTGGATAAACTCAAGAGTGAATTAAATATACTTTAATAAGTACTTTTATACTGGTAGGGGACCCTGATTGCTCCGTTTTCCCCATCAGTATAGGTTCTCCAGCCATTGCCTGGGATAATCACTGTGAAGTGGGTGGCATTAAAGGCTCCCTGTGCAGTGGGCCAGCAGATGGCTGGCATGAGAAGTGCAGGAGGGGTCGACTGAGGATTCAATGGGAAGTCTGATAAGTCCTGCAGATCTGCAAGATGGATAGTTTATAGATGTGTATGTTGGGATGTCTTCTGAATTTGGATGTTAAACAGGAGGTACTCATGATGCTTCACAGTTTGAGTCTTAGCTGACTAAAGTCACCTTGAATTTGAAGGTGTTTTTACATTTAGTCTTCTCTTCAGAAAGCTGTGTTTCAAGTTCCAAGGCTTTTCACAGCAGTCATCTTTAAATATAAATAAATATATTTTCTATTAAAAAGAGAACACCAGCCTTCCAAAGTTATTCAAATATAACTTCATCCTACAGAAGTCAAAGGGATGCTGCTCAATGACACTAAAGATCACATGATAACCATTAGTCAATATTTGCTGTACAGTAATTTCCATGTCCTTGTTCTATTTATGCTGGTGTGAAATGGCTGAAACAGTCAGTTTAGCCCTTGTTTTAAAAGTATTTCTTGTTATTTTTCCACATCTCATGAACATATTCAGACTAGTTTACAAATTTAGGTAAATTCTATTGTTTAAAGAGAAAAAAATGTCAAAATAGCTTCAAATATCTTCCATTATGTTCTTTGTTACTCTGGTGTGTTTCTGTCTCTATCTATATTTTATTATTAAGAAGGTCTGATTTTACTTTTATGATGTGAATTCTGTCAAAACAATGCATTAAATAATTCTGAATCATTATTATCCAATACTACATCTGTTGCTTTCTTTCTTATTTTTTTCCCTTCCCTTAGATGGTCCAGGATTGAAACCTGCTATTTCCTTAATATTCAGCTGTGGCTGACATATTATTTTGTCCTCCTACTTAGAATCCTTCAAACTACTGTGTTCATTATTCAAAGACCTTGAAGGGTCTTGCCTGTGACTGTTCCAGGTGTCTGAATGACACAGAAATGGTCCTTACACTGGTTCTTTCAGTCAGCATTGAGAAGCTGGTGTGCAGCAGCTCTCGAGAGGCATGGACAGCAAGGTGGAGAAGGACAAGTGTTACGGAATGATTTTAGAAAGCATGCTATCCAAGGCCTTGGTATTTCATGGCCTGCACAATTTTTTTGGGGGGGGATGAAGTAGTTGAGATCAGGTGTAGCCTGCAGTTGTTGCTTTAAGCCTGAGGAAGCCTGAGGACAGCCTTGCCCTGCAGGCTGTGGGATGCTCCATGGGACATCTACCAGTCAGGCACCAAAGGAGTAGAAGGCACAAACAAAATGGATGAGGCTTCCTAATTCTTCAGCTCAGCCCCAGGAAATTGTAGAGAGTCATGAACAAATACCTCATTTAAAATGTCTGTTCAATTCACAAAAGGCTGCAAAATGTTTCTCCAAATTTTTACACGCTTATTGGCTGGCCTAAAATTCAAAAAGCCCACAACCAAGTTGTGCTTCAGGAAAAGGTCAAGGGCAGAGCCCCAGGTTTTTTCAGTGACAGGAACTGCCTTGATGAAATATTAGGTGATCTTGGCAAGTGGAATTTCCTCACCTTGCAGATTAGGGCAAAAATCTTCGTCCAGTGCTCTCATCATGCCAAGGGAAAAATTACCCATCTCTCTCTGAAATAGCTGTGAGTACATGGACAGGGTACACAGACCCAAGATATCAGTGCCACCAGACTTAATGCAACCAAGACATGACTGCACCAGTGAACCCGCTGCAGTAACTTGGGAGCAATGGCTGATATTTTGGGTGTCAGAATGATGGAAACTACTTCTCTCTCCAAAGCTGCTTACATCATTCATTGTAGAAACTGTGTTGGCTGTGCCTGTTCCTTCTTGAGACTCTTTTCTAGTTTGTCTAATTGTGGTTTTACTTAGAGTTTTTTAAGGTTTTTTCCTCTTTCTGCCTTCTATAGGAGGTCACTTGCTTTGCCTGGAACAGCTTGTGTGTGCAAGATGGTACCTAATATAGAAAAATCAAAAGCATATGTAGACAGTAAGTCAGTAACATCTGTCTTGGAAGACAGCATTAGAACTCAGTGTTACTTAATCATAGCTTTACTTTTCTAGTCTCTTCTCCTAGGCACCCCAGCAGTGGAGTAATTGCTTAATGAGACCTCAGTTTAGAGACAGGCTGAACTTTGTCATTTGAAATGCCAGTGTCGCTTGTAAACTGGTGGTCACTGTACACATGTGTGAAAATGTATGCATGTGTGCATATGTGGTCTTATATATTTCAAATTCAATTATTAAAATGCTCTTCTCAGCATGATTTATAAATGGTGTTCCAACCAAGATCATGTCATTCTGGAACAAGATGGAGCAGCAGAGACAGACTGTTTGTACAATCACTTCTGGTAAGAGCTGGGAGCTGGCCTGTGTCTCAGCACATATTCCAGGGTGATGCCCAAGCCAGTGAACTCTTCACTACATTGCAAAGAGTATTCCTGGCACCTTCTTTTCACTTTGTGCTGCCGTGTGCTTAAAGGAGCAAACACCATGGGACCTGAAGGGCAATAGCCAGCTTGCCTGTAATTTGGGGGCTGACACACTTAGCCGGGCAGAAGGAAAGCTCCTAGAGCTCCTACAATTACTTAAACTCCCAGGCTGATGCTGCTCTACCAGAAAATGCCTGTGCCTTTCACAGAATGGGCTCTGTATCTCTTCCTGCCCACCACAGGTGAGAGTCCAACTCCATTTGATCTGTTCACCTTCTGACTTGTAGCTCTTCTATTCCTGGGTCCAGCTTTCATAGGAGTTGGGCACAAATGGTTAGTTTGGATGCCTTTCTCAGAGAGTAGAAACAGCATCAAACCTTTGCAGCCTGAGGAGAGGCCCAAGCCACAGGCAGCACTCCTCTTGTCTGAGCTGTGCCGAGCTGCGCTCAGTGGTGCTGGGGGAGCCATCACTCTGCCTTACAGCTCTGCTCCGCAGGTCACCTTGCCTTGGAGGAGGGCTGGATTCCACGCAGGTGTCCAGTACTTTTCCCTAGTTCCCTGTGCTGGAGGAGTGAGGCAGATATCTGACATTGATGTCTGACAGCCTTGCCTCTGGAGCTCTTATTGGAATTCACCTCACAGAATAAGAAAATTAGCTGCTTATTTCCAAAAGGCTGAAATATTTTCTTCTCCTTCTTTTCCCTCAGGCTAGGTGGTTACATTTTGATGCACTTGCAGACAAAATGAAATGAGATGGACTGGAGCCAGTATAACACTGCTTGCAGTGCTGTAGTCAGAATCACAAAGGAGAAGCTTCTGTGTCGTGTTCTACTGAAACCACATCACTGGCATCAGTTATTGCTATTTCTAATCAATATAAATGTGCAAAACATTGTGTAAATGCTTTAGATTTTGCAGATAGTTCTGCAATGCCATTAATTCTTGCTGACTACCTGGGCAAGCACCCATTTACCTGGCAACATGATAAAGCATTAACCTTTCCTTATAAAGTGATGGGAAAGGAAAAAAATAGAGGGGGAATGCAGATCTTTTTTCTTCTGAAAGCTGTTTTTCATGAAAGACATTTGATATTTTTTTATGGTAGACAGAAAACAAGATTTCCATCTTGAAAAATATTTCTTTCACTCTATTTCTGAAACTTTGCATATTTTTAGATCAAAAAACAGAAGAACTCACATTACTAGGAAGATGCCTTGGCCTATTGAGTACTGAAGATGAAGCATTACAGTGAGAGGTATTTATTCATAAAGTTGGCATCTCTGTTGCCAACCTCATTTGCATTTGCAAACTGCACCAGATCTTCAGACCTTTACGTCTGCATGCTTCCAGAAAGCTATTTCTTTTCTAAAGGGATGTGTAGTTTTAAGTGTTTTCACTAATGTTTCTATAGAGTTATTTTTTCTTATTGTAAACTTTCCTGTGTAGTCTGAGGAATTTGGCCTTACCTCACAGAAAATTGTCCTCTGAAAGAACCTGTTGTGAAACTCAAGCCTGTTAATAGTCTTGGGCATAACTTGTGAAGACTGAAGAGTGTGTCTTTCTAAAAGCAACCCTAATGTTATGAATAATTACTTCTTTGAATTCAAGGGAGGCTGGAAATTCACTTTTAAGCTGCCTGAAATGCTTCTTAGTAGTCTCTACTTTACAGCTGTAGAAATTGGGCTGGTACCCAGAGAGGGAGTGGAAATATCATTCTGATATCTGAAAGTACTGTGTAATTCATTCCTTCCTGGCAATCTTTTGGCCTTTCATTTCCTGGACTGTCCATAAACCACAGAATTGTGCAGAAGTTTTAGAAGTTAATTCTGCAAAATATTAACCTATAAAGCTCCCTTGAAAGTCCCTCAGTCTTCTAAACATATGCATCCTCCTGGTAAAGTAGAGGCTGGTGGCTGTTAGTGTTTGATAAATGCTCTGTTTGCAGAGAGCATGGTCTCACACAGGTAAAAATTACCATTGGCTTTACGACATTTCTTAGAAATAGTAGGAATGTTCATATCTCTTTTCTTACCAGCTGAAAGCTGGTACCAGGCCAATGATAAATTTACCATTGATGGATCTCTGTGGGATGAGAACGCTACGCCCAGACAGCTTAAATGAAGAGTCCCATGTGATCCCAATAAGGTAGGGCTGGGAAATACACAGAATACAGACAAACCCAAGAGTGTTTCTACTTTGCTAACAGCTAAGTTCCTGTGGCTGTCACAAATCACCTTTCCTGGATACAAGTTACAGCACTCCAGGAACAATTAAGATTTTTCTGAAAATCGGAAGAGGTGTATGAAAAATATGAACAAGGTCCTATGGGTATTCTGGGCTAAAAAGCTGTATAGACCCCTCTGAATTAAGCATGCTGTGCATATGACTGTAGAAGCTACAACTCAGTGGTGCACCTGGTTCCTTCCCTGTCTTTGTCCCTGTCAAGTGAACTAAGGAAATGTCAATTTCAGAATTGTTTTCTTAAGATACTGTGAGATTTCACATGATACTATAATCATATATTAGAGACAAGAAAATCATGGCTGAGCATCTTCACATGAGATTGACCCCTGGCCTCCACACCCTTCAATGTGTCAGTGTTGTATACGTGTGCAATAATAAAGCATTGGCTTGTGCCAGAAAAAAACTGGTGTACTGGGATAAAGCTGGCCAGCGTCTATAGAAATCAGGCAGGTATACAGTTTTTCAAATCCCTTTCCTTGGGAGGTTCAGTTGTCTTAATAAGTGTCACTCTTTGGACATGAAAAGAGCCACGCGAACTCCGCTCTCAGAGAGAAGGCAGGAAAAAGGAGGGCCAAATTGGCCCACTCTTTATTATATATGTTCTTAGAAATCACCGTGGATTGGAGGGAGAAATTACCACCTCTCAATCACACTGGTCAAAGGAAAGATCCATCACAAGTCTCCTCCTAAGGAGAATGGAATGCAAACGATAAGGACAGTAAGCAAAACATGGCTATGTTTACAGAAAATGTGTGAGAACTTTGTTACAGAAATGAAAACATCGAAGAGCTGCAAAATTCAGGGCGACAAATAAGTACAACTGGCCTTTCAGCTGTAGAGAAATGATGTGAGTTGGAAAGCTGCTATTCCTGCCCTTTCCAACAGCCTGTGTCAGAGGCAAAGCCTTATGCCTTTTCTGCAGCAATGTCTGTGGTAGCTACAATGGTAGCTGTGTGCCAGAAAGCAGACCTTGACATTTCTGTTTGTGAAAAATGGATTGAATTGTGCTTACTTCATCTCTGGCAAGAGCAAAGTGGACCTGAAGCATGCTGTATTTTAGAAAGGAAGAAAAGTGCAATTAGTTTACTTAAAAGCAAGTGCATGTGCCCACATTTTTAGGCATATCTCTTTCCATCCAGGGGAGGTTAGACTTTCCTGCCACACAGTAATGTCAGAAAATATCATGAGGGTACAGTTTATTGAAGTCAGTTGGGTTTTAGGCATTGCACCTTAGAATGAGAATTTTGCACCACAGGTATAAGAAAAATACTGCCTTGGCTTTCTATTGCTCGGAGATAACTGCTAATAAATGCTGGTGACCTTTCAGACAAAGGACAACATTTTGCAAGTAAAGGGAGGATGAAAAATAATGCTTTAATATATTAAGCATCCCATTGCTAAGGCACAGAACAAGCAAAAGGTGGAGATGTATGTCCAGGTCAGAGTACTGACCTAGAATGAGATGAGGTATACTTCCCAAAGTGTGGAAGTTTTCTATTTTTTCCCCACCTTTCAAAAAATTGCTTTATTTCCAAGTGTTATACAAGCTTAGCAGAAGCTCTAACCTGAAATAGCTAAGAACAAATCTCACCCTGTGAAGAAATCGTTTTCCTTTGCTGGAGCAGGTGTGTTGAGAACCCTGTCAGATGCTCATACATCAGGAACTGTGAGGGGACTGAGACAAACTGTTTCCAAGGCTGCAAGGAGACAGTTAAAAAGAATGAGCTTTGTACAGATGTGTCAGAGGGAACTTTAATAAAAAAGGGAAGGAGAAATGGACTTTTCCAAAATCTGCAAGTCATTGACATCAATTTTTCTGGGCCCAGTGTATGGTGATACATTTGCTTCTATCTTGTATAAAGAGAACTAACTAACAGGCTTTATACAAGTTGTGAGCTGCATTCAGGAATACTGCAGCAGATCTGTGGCATCCCCTGCTTGTCTACTACAGGAAACTTTTGTCCTGTGCTGGATATATGGGAAAAGAAGTCACAGAGAGAGGAAAATGTATTAAGAGCAGATGCACCCAAGAAATTATTTTGAGGCTGCATGAGTAATGGCAGTAGTATTTCAAAGGAAAGCAGTAAAACAATAAAAAAAGAAAGGAAAAGAGTTGGAGAGGGATTCATGTGAGCTCTCTAGCTGAAGGGAAGTGATCTCAGATGGAGGAATGGCTTTATTCCCTGGACACACCCCCTTTCTGTATAATGTCTTACTTAATTAATGTGAATTTTCCTAGGCAAAGTTTGTTTTTACAATTTGAAAGAAAAAGAAAAATGGAAAGAAAATGAAAAACAGCAAGCCATTGTGAAGGTTAACAAATGTGAGTTGTGCCATTGAATCTCCAATTTGAGGTACATGCCATGGAAGAATTTTATTTTTGTCTAGCTCAAATTGGTCTCACAGCGCAGCCTCTGTGTTGGCTGAGGAAGGAATGTGATGTTTGTGGCACATCCCTGCAGGGAGCATCAGAAAGAGCTGAAGACTCCCCTAGGACTTTCCAGTATCACATGCAATACACTGAGGAGAAAAGCTTTCCTAGAATATTGTCTTTTACATGGACACGGGACTTGAGGCAAAGTCACAGCTGAGTCCTGATGTATTAGAAGGCTGGTAGGGAGCAAAATGAAAAAGCAGAAGGTCAAGCTGCTACCTGACATGTAGGGAAACCTCTACCTCTCTTGCACAGACTGGTGGCCTTTCTGACTACTGCTGTGTTACCGAAGCTTGAAGCACCAAGCTGCCTCTGAGGACACAAAATGCTTGCCCAGGCTATGTGGCTGATGTGACTATCAGATGTGTTGGTGATTGATGACTGTTCAAGGTCTTTTTGTAAATTGGCCTTGTATCCTGGATGGTAGAAGGAATAAGTTTGACAGTTACTGTGATTTTTTAAGCAGCATTCCTTGTCAGCACTCAGACCTCTGCAGATTGCTTTCTGATCCTACTGAACAGCATGTCAAATATATTGTTGTTTTATGAGCATCTTTCCACCTTCCCAATTCCAAAAGTTTCTGGGGAGAGTAAGGCTCATGAGCAGAGTGTTAATATAGCCCATAAATCCTGTTGATGGCAGTACAGCGCCTGAACATTCTCAGGGGAGAAGGTTTTACAGCCCTTACCAAAATCAATTGCTCTACATCAGGCATGATACCTGCCATAATGACCCTAGCCTGATTCCACGTGGCGGTTTATAGTTAGCTGCCATTCATTTTTACTTAATTTGTAGCAAGACTCAGAGGCTAACAGTTAGGAAGGCAGCATGCATCTCAGTAGGTTGACACTCAGCAGCTTGTGTAGTCTGGACAAGCCCCCGCAGTTGCACCTGCAACTCAGGGTGTGCTGGTCTCAAGCTGCCCTGAGTACAAGTTTCATCCTTCTGTAGATTATTCCTACCATCTGGACAAAAAACTACCCAAGATGAAAGGGTTAAGCACATTAGTGCTTAGTGCTCTGTGCCAAAACAACAGTGTTTTACATGCCCAGCTCAGAGAAACAGTCCAAAATCCTCTGAATGCTGAGTAAGAGCATGATGAAACCAATGCATGTCTTGTTCTCATTATGCATGGCACTCCAGCAAACCTCAGAGAACGAGTTTGAGGGATCATTGAACAGACCTGGTCTATCTCTCCTGATGCAATATATGTTTCTAATATATGTTCCTAAGCTTTCTCTACCTGCCAAGGCATAGTTAAGGACCTGAGGATTAGATCCAAAAGAGGCAACATGCATAACCTTTGACATGCTTAATGGGTGCTATGGATAAATGTAAAGCAAGACTCATGGACGAGGCCATAACCCAGAGTTCCCCACAGCTGGGTGTACAAAGTCAAACTCACTTTGACTCTTCATTTAATTCATTTACCATCACTTTCTTCCAGTGGAAATAAAAGATACAAATGGGGCACAGGTGATTCTTGCTCTGAAGTCAAAAGAAACATTCCCACATTTCACAGTCTGTAATGTCTCAAATACTTGAGAAAACAGTAACAACCTTAGCTCACACAGAAAGGAAATGATATGAGATGCTTGAAGACTGAAATAATGGGAATCTTGAAAAAAGATCCCTTTAGGCAGAGATGGTAGCATTCATCACACCAGGGCTGGTGTGCTGGGTACCATGTAAGGGTATAGGGAATGACACTTTGTCCCCCAAGTCCCAGTTATTGTCCTCCTCTAGTAGTGTTAAGTGCAAGCCCAGTAGCCTGTTTGCATACTCTTTGATTGGTATCAATGTTTGTATTAGCATTCAAAAAACAACAAAGGGTGTGTTAAAAATAGCAGAGATGACAGAAAGAGGGCAATTACTTGGTTGTGTGAATAGGAAGGATAATATTAAGTTACTGTGTAATTAAGGTTAGACCAAGGTGAAATAAAGATAGCAAACAAGGAAAGTAAGGAAAGGTTACTCATTCTGGACCCAAACCTATCCCTGCTGAATTTATTGACAGGTTTACACCGACCTCTCTGAAAGCGAATAGGAGTAGACTTGAGATTAATTTAGAGACATATTCATAAGGCAATTTAGTGAAACTTGATAATGTATAAAATAGAAGAAAAAAGCACAGACAAATAATAGGGAATTTACTAAGCTCTCATCTTGGAAGCAGTTTGATAGCATTTCTCACATATCATGCTGTCTGCTTATTATGAGAGATGAAATGCATGGTTTTGTTTCACATTAGATTATTTATGGGATTTCTTCAGGGCAAATCATTTTCCAAAGGCCTGAACCTGGATGTGTTCTGCCACTGGACATTCTCAGGGTGCATGGCTAGTTACCAGCAGGGTACCAGTGTTGTTTTCATGCTTGACTGGGAAGCATTTCTGGCCTAAATCCCATCTTATTTGCAGCTATCAGAAAATGCTACCTTCTTTTACTGAACAGGCATGGAAGTTATTGATTTCTCCTCTGTGTTCATGGGGTTGTTGGGACTGCCTGAAACAGTTCAAGAAAATTGTGTGTGAGACAAAGAAGCAAACTAATTAAATCTTCAGAGAGGAAAACGACTTAAACGATGAAAGATGGTGGTAAATTACTTAGCTAACAAATAGGTGCCTTGGAAATTGAACTACAAATTAGGTTATCTAATTTTTCACCACAAACCTAAGCAGTTCCATTAATGATGATTTCCATCTTGTGATAATATTTCATGGCTCATCAGGAGCTTCCTGAGACATCTTAATGGCAGCTGGAAACAATGGTAATACAAAGCTTTTGATTCCAGGTAAGGTGATGAGACTTTTCCAAAGAAAAGGACCATAAAAATGATGATGCTTTCATGTGTTGTTATGTTCATACTACCAAAGAACATAGTCCTCTTTGTGTCCAGCTGAATAGAGCATTAAATCATAATTTAGACAAACAAATTTGATCCCTTTACTGTCACGCGTGTTGTGAACATTGCCCTGTGGGGCTGCACTGAGGGGTTGTTGTGATGTACAATGGCCATGCTCCAGGCAGGCTTCTTCTGAGGCAGGAACTTTTTGTTTCTTGACTGGTGCCTTCTGGCCTTTACCAATGTCTTTGTAAGGTGTCAGATCAGATTTTCCAGATTTCCCAGCAGTTGTCTGGGTGCCCACTAGCACTGCATAAAATCACTCACTTGGAGCACACGCTGCAATTATTAGTGATTTGATTTCTTATACATATATTGTACTATGTTTCAGCATTAATTCTGCAGTGAGAAAAATGCATATTGCATAGTATGTTATCTCATTCCATCTGCCTGCACACTGATATTCAGAAAACTCATTTTCTAATATATCGTTTTTTCCCCCCTTCTTTAAAACAAGACTTTAAATCATATTGTAGCTGAGAGAGCTGTTGTGAATTTATGGGAGACTTTTTTCTGTCAGTTCCCAGAGCACCTTGCTGCAAGGTTAGTGGTTAGTGCACTGTGTCTAAGTGGCAGAGATAGATGAGCAAACAAACACGGGTCTGTATAGCAATAACAATATAGTGTGCATGTTTGACAAAGGAGGAGGGAAATATAAATTTCACTTTTGAGAGGTAGCTTCAACCTTTACATGATTTCAACATGATTTCGGATTTTGTCTCCCCTCCCCTCCCTGCTTTCTTTCCAAGTGATTAATCAGAGAAGTCATCCAGTTGTTATTTTACACTATCAGATGTGGCGGTGTTTAGCTGTGGTAAAAGACAGCATGGCTAATGTGTGGCATTTTAAAGAAATTACTGCATTTTATACCAAGTGGAGCAGGTTGTATGACTTCTGTGGTAGGTAAAGTTGAGGACAGCTAATCAGATCCAAATCCTGTGACAACATCTTTACTAATTCCAGACAAGGAATGTGCACTTGTTTGTTCCCAATAGTTGCTGTCGTGTCAGACGGCATTTTGAAGCTCAGGAATAGCAGATCAGCTTAAAGGCCTGAAGAAAAATATTCAACAATATTGAAGAAGCAGCTTTTCCTTTCTTTTCCTATCAGCCCACCAATGCTTCCTACCGAGCCACTCATTTGGGCAGGACCCTGCAGAGGCTTGGCAGGGGAGCTGCAAAAGCAGACTGGCTCTTTACCAATGATGTTCCTTCAAGCTGTGGAAATAGAACTTTTCCCATTTTGACTCTAACTCTATATGTACTATGTATCCTCCATAAGGTGACATACAATGTCCAGTTGCAGGACCCAGTTTCTTCACTGTTATAACATTGTTTTTTCTGTGGCTAAAGAAAAGTGATAATATTTGGTTTGTTTAATTCTGCAGATTACCCTTAAAATAACTGAAAGCCACATAACTGATTTAAGATCTTGTATCTTATTGAATCAATAGGATATAATGTCAGGATACTCAGAGGTAATAAGCTTTGAATCCTAGAGATTTGAACAGGAGGACCTGCAGTTAAACTACTTAAGAGGCGGATTTTAAGATGGGATTTAGATGCCTAACTGTGCAGATGGTTTCTCACTGCCTTTTGCAACAAGCACTATGAAAAGGTATCCTGCAGGATTCAATTCTCCTAGATGTGTGCATCTGAAAGTTTACTTTTAAGAATCTGCTTTGAGGACTTTTGAAAATATTACCCCATGAGAGTGTACATGCATCTTGAGAGTTTTAAATGCAATATGGACTTAAGGCTCCTTCTGTAAAAGTGCTGGTTTTGGCTGTTGTCACAGACTTGTAGGGGATCTGATTCAGTCTGGTTTTGTCTTCATGAGGCGTGCATGCTTTTGGGCAGGGAGCTGGATAACCGGTAACACAGTGAAAGTGCGTTTGTTCGTACATGCGAATGATTATTCATGGAATATTTTTGCTTCATTGGCCGGCTCTGTCAAGTATCCACCCACCTACAATGAGTGGACTCAGAATGTCACAAAAATAAGGGCTCGAATGCTTAACACACTGAAGGCTGGATTCAGATGAAGATCTGAATAACAGGTCTTTAATAACGTTGCCTTCAAAGTCAGCCAGCAAGAACATTACAGGATTGGATCTGATGTCTCTAGGGGCAAAAGAACTAAAAAATCCCACCATACTGAGTAGGAAATCCAGAAGAAATGTGAGAAAAGAAAATGTGATATGCAGCACATGTATGATTCAAGAAGTGATTATTGTTGGGTATCTGAAGGTACATACATTTGGGAAGGTAAAACATTTGTAGAAGGGAGAGTCTTCCCTTTAAGAGCAGCTCCGACCTTACAATTCAATGGCAAAAATCATTATTTTCTCCGTACTTCTTTTTTGAGAAAAGAAAATCTTCACCTCATCTACTTCAAGATCCTCTAACTGCTGTGCTTTCTAACTATCAGTCTCCATTTACTTTTCTGTACAGAAAAAAGAGCCTTGTAGAAGGGCACCTTTTAAAAAGTGCATTGTAATTTCTTAGTACATCGACACTTGTTGAACTCTTGCTGGTTATATTGGGTGAAAAATGCTGATGTGCTTGTAATTCATATCAATAAGAGTATGATGATCAATTTTTTTTTTGTCAAATACATTCTTTAATAGGTTACATTTTGTGTGGTTGATTATTCTGATAAAATCAATTTAATCAGCTATCAAGATATGACAGAACACATTCAGGCAGTGTCATTCATTTCAAAAGAATAATAATTTCAATTAA
This sequence comes from Edolisoma coerulescens, assembly GCA_013397115.1. Classification (NCBI taxonomy): domain Eukaryota; kingdom Metazoa; phylum Chordata; class Aves; order Passeriformes; family Campephagidae; genus Edolisoma; species Edolisoma coerulescens. The sequence goes on from VWZW01001748.1 coordinate 637,997, forward strand.
AGACAAGCTGCCAACCATTCTAATGAGGTATCTCAACATCAGCAGGATTTCATGCTGATGATCAAAATGAGATATTTCAGGGCTTCTAAAAAATTATGATTATAAGCCAAGATATTGCATTAATACCAGGATACACTGTCACTATTTAGTCACCAAATCATCAGTACTTTAAACATATTCTTATTAGCTCCTGCGTGTGTAAGTTGGAAAAGGGAAACAAATTACCCTGTGCTCAGCTTGTCATTCAGGAGCATTTCTGTGGGGAGGCAGGTGGTGTCCTTACAGCACGTCTCAGACTTTGTGGGGTGCAGGTTTCCTATGAACAAATAAGCAGTGGTGTATGCAGCTTAGCAGAGTTTACGTTGATGTACTGTGCTATCACTCCATATTATTATAGTGTGAGGCTGAATATCAGCAGGATCTATTACAACACTGGATGATTAAAGTGCATCTTGACTTTCCACAAGATTTTAAATTCAGGATGAAGGAAGGGGAGGCAGAGTTTGTGAGAGAAACACAGAATGAAAGTGAGAAGATTATGCTTCAGCAGCCTTTGCGATAAAGTAGTAGTAATTAGTTTCAGTAAAATCCCGTAATAGTTTCTTTGTGCTTTGCAGGAAACCAAGTGGCAGACAGATAAAACAAATTACTTCACACAGGGCAAGTAGCATGCTATTTCAAGGTTCTGACTATGTTTCCCCACGACTGCAAAGATCATGCCCTATTTTTCCAAGAACTTTATGTTCCTGAAAATCTCATCCAGTTTAAGCCTATCATTGAGTACATAGAGCTACCACATCTCTGAGCCCACATTGCAGGGGCAGCCCAGGAGATAATGAGTTCTGGGACCACACTGAGGGAAGGGGGAATGCGTGACACTTGCTGCTTACTCATCTGAAGTAAGCCCCCAGCATCACTGTTGTGTGCCTGGCTCTCTGACACGTAGTGCAAAGAAAACATTTGGGCTTTATAGTCCTGCACTCCTGTGCTGCACCGGTAAATCTAAGTGAAATTGTGCACTGCAGTTCAGAATTTCATGGCTCTTTCTTGATAGTGACCCCATTAGAAAGGAAAAATTATTTCTTGGCAAATTAGTGAAAAGAATTCAAACTAATTGGAAATGGCTGTGAAAAATGTGTTTTCAAATTTTTTTCTTTTGATTGAAGACTTTTCAAGTTTGTGTTTCAAGAACGCACTTGAATTGTTAAATTAAAGATTGGCTTAATATATGAGTAATTCAGAGATTAAAAAAAGAAGAAAATCTGAACCTATATGGTACAGAAAAATTACCCTTTTGAAGTTAGTTTTGAGAACACCTCTTAATGCATGGTCATCATTACTTTAGGCTAAGTTCAAATAAAATTATGCAAAATATGAAGACCATCACATTTTCAAATGGGAAGTTTAATTTCCTTTTTTGAAGAGAAAGCTTTGTTATTGCACTGAGACCAGGGGAACTATACTGGTATAAAATGTAAGAACAGCGCAGGAAGAAGTAGCATGTTCCCTGGCCAGACTTTGTCCAAGGACACCAGCTCTCCTCACTTAATCTGCTTGGCCATGATAAAAGGGAAGAATGTGAGTTTCATGCTAATTTCTGCAAGAACCTGAACTTCATTCCCGAGCTGTAGAAGTACTGCATTTTAATTAGGTCTGGTGGTGTTCAACATATCTTTTTACTGAAAATTGGTTGTTAAAGTCACAGTTTATTCTGGTTTTCATTTATAGACTGTTTCAGCCTCCTCCTGTCTCACTTCTGGACCTTCAATCCAGCTATTTAATTTCAGGTTTGGCCATCCAGCTGTTTTTAATCACAAATTATAGCTTGTGCAGCTGAGATGAAACCTAGTGCTGGCATCTCAAAGAAGAAATTTCGTTGATATGAACATGCAACTTTTCATAACTCATTTTTAGTATCACTATTTCTAGGTTGTATCAATTGGATTGATATTATTGGATATTAAATGAGACCTTGCACAACAATTCATTTATTCCCTCTGCCAGCTGGAGTGAAGGAGACTTACTGGTCTGAGGTAGAGACACCAATAACTGGATTGTTAAATATTCAAATTTATTAGCAGCATTCAGAAGAACTGAATTGTTTTAATAATGATCTCTTCCCATCACTCACCTTCTCACCTTGTCTTCCTACCAGTGAGTAATGGTGGTAAGAAAAGAAAAGAACCTAATGGGGGTATCTTGAGACAGGATGAGTTGGAGGAGGCTAATGGCATGTTTGTGATTCAGACAAGACAATAACAACACTCAGCTTTCTTGGATACTGGGGATGGAGGGAACCGATGGGTTGCAGGTGATTACTCTGGTAAATAGACTTCAAGATGGAAGAGATTTTATCTGAAAGTTTTGTTGGAAGACCCTGGAAATCTCTATATCAACAAAACAAATTTAGCTGTAAAAAGTCCAGTTTTGCTGTTATCCCCTTGGTGAGTAACTGATTACCTAAGAAAATGTGCTTAAAGGAAATGTGGGTGCTATAATTGTCACTCTAATTTTTTAACATTGTCTTCCAGTGAATCAGAATTAATTATTAATTTTATAGGGAAATGTTTTTACAGTGATGCCAGGACTTAATTGTGCACTTATTAAAGAAAGAAGGGGGTAGAACTTGAATGTAGATCACCCTTTCAATACTCCTGTTTCTCATAAAGCTGGTTACCAGAATTGTCATGCAACAATATATGCTGCTTCACAGCAATTATTACATGCTTAGCCTTCTATCACTCTTATATAAAAATTTACTATTGTTTCATCTGTTTTGCTAAAGAAAGTTGAAAATAATTTGTGCTCCTTGACAGTGTCATGACAGATCTAATGTAACTCTGAGACTTCTTAGTTGTCTTTTTCCATGGCAAAGTAATTCTATCTCAAACCAGCAGAATTTGTGCTCCAAGTCCTGGAACTACAGGCTGGAGGAATTCACAAGGGAAACAGAAAAAAGAGCAGCAGCAAGTTCCCTGTGCCAAATCCCAGGCCCCTGGCACTGGAAGCATCTCTATCCTAATTTTTTTTTGTATTCTACACTGTTCAACTTCAGTGTAGAATACAAACACTATTAAAAAGTGCTTAAAGGTGGTGCGAGGTTCTTTGCAAACTATGCACATCAAAATTGTGCTTTGGGTTTGTATGTGGGAGTTGCTGGAAAAGGGACATTAGGCTTGCAGCTTTTCCATGCCTTTTCTTACAATGTCAGAAAATCCTGCATGGTTATGGTTGGTAATTCCCTCAAAGTCCTGGCATTCCCTCCCTCAGGACTACGACAGGTTTTGGAGAGCTGAAGGTATCCCTTGCTGACACACACCTCCAGCCTGGTGTGAATATGGTGTTATCATCCTCATTAGCAACTGTTCTATATGCAGGAAAATGGCTACAATAAGGGCTTTAAAATGTTTGTAAATGACTTTTAACAAGGAAAAAACAGGAATGAAAACAGTTCATTACAGTTTACACGATTATTCTCCCATGTGGTTGTCAAACGTGGATCCTATCTACACCCTTGATAATATCAAACTTTTGTAATTGAAAGGATGCACCAAGAATGAACTTGGGCTCCTGAACAGCCCAGCTGATTGACAAGTTTGCCATCAGGGAAAAAAAGAAAAAAAGAGAAAAGGAAATGTGAATAGAAATGATTTATCTTTCATTCAGAAATGCACTTGGAGTTTAATAGTGTAACATGGCCAGAAATCCTTTGGGCTGAAATGTATTCAAATGGCCAGTGACACCTGATAGATGCTTGAGAATCTGGACTGTTCTGACCAAAATAATTTCCTGAGGTGAAGTCACTGTGATCCAATTGACATCTTTAATGTGGATATAATGTAAATATAAATTGAGGCAAAGAAAACTGTTCAAAGCAAAATTCCTCAGTAGCATTGAGGCTGCATGTTCTGTGGGACAGCTGATCACACACAGTTTTACATGGATACATGAATTCATTGGTGTGAAGGACAAAAGGGTGTGTTTGAAAATGATTTATTAGACTTTTCTTGATGATGACACCTTTTCTGCCTATTGATCATCGTGCTCTGCCAGATGGAAGGTGGTGGTACAAATGCACTGCCACATTATGAGTTTATGTTTGCTTAAAAATGCAGGCAGGAAGCATGTTAGTTTTGTCTTTTTATTCCTGCCCAAGTAGGCATGTAATATTCTGCAATAATTTTGATATAAATGTCCAGATACTCGTCTGGTGAAAGTAATTAATATCCATCCCTTTAGTTCTGTCAAATTTCCAGCCAACCTGGTGGTCAACACTGCTACTGTCACATATAGGTATTTCTATTCATGAACAGGAGTTATAGCGAGGCTACCTAGAAACTTCTGTTACTTCCTCAATTGCGAAAAAGAATAAAAAGAGTTTATACAAGAAAAAAAAAAAGAAGCATCTTTTTTTGCCTGAGAATAATAATGGAGACTCACATGCTAAACAAACCTCATGTGGGCAGAAGGAAGCTCCGAGAAACAGTTGCTCAACATCTGAACCCCTGAGTCTCAATTTCAAATAGAAAAGATGATCCTTTAGTAACAGGGAACCACTTACCTTTTAAAGTTCAACTCTAAAAAAATGATTGCAAAAATGATACCACAGGTATTTTGTGATAATTTTCAGTAATGAGAAACCTCATCTACTCAATTCCTAAATAAAACTAGCTGTCTCTTTCTCTTCTGTCAGCCGGCCTTACACACATAGCTTGAGAAGATGAAAGTCATCTTCTCAAGAGGATGGTTTCCTTCACGTTCACAGTTTACTAACAATAATGTACTTATCTGGGCCTTAGCAATTCTGTTTGTGATGTGCAAGATGGATTAAAACCCATATCACTCCCCTGTAACATAATGGACTCTGCAGTGCTAACAAGAAGTAGTAAAGGTAATAAAAGTATATTTGAGGCAATAAAGCAAACAGATACTACTACTGAGTACACACTAGGAGCAGATGGCTGCAATAAGACAAACAGTTTGCACAGACACTTTCAGAGAAAAAAAAATTCCTTTTTGGTCCTGCTTTCCCCACTATATAGAAACACCATTAGTCACACAAAAGTGGCTGTGGCTTCCCCACAGAGGCTCAGACTAAGGGTGCTGGGCTATTTTCCATTAAATTTTTGTTTTTTAAATGAAAATAAAATATTAAATGAAAGTACGCATATTATGAAAAGCATCTGCATAGCTCAGAAATTTTTTATTTAAAAAAAGTCCCAAAGCTAAAATGTTTTAGATGAAAAGATGAAGTCTTTCTGTTGATGTACTTCCCTCGGATCTTGTGGGATTTAATTTTGCTTCATCTTGTACTCTTTTTTCCCTATGAATTTAAAATCTCAGTTAAGCCACATCTCTTCTGCAGACCAGGAGCTCTCCTGGGAGATGTTGTGCATCACAGAAGAGGTAGTCTGGCTGGAAAGCCAGGCATGTAGGGGAAAAATGGAAATTGGAGAAGTCTGAATCAAAGTTGCAGTGAGGTATTGCAACTGCATTTTCAAATGGCATTATTTCATCTTCGACTACATTTTTTTTCTAGGGTTTTTTTGCTACACATGGACAATCTTAATTTTGTGATGCAAGAAAGGCTACAGCTGATGATAATGAAAAATCACTTCTAATTTTTTTGGAAGGTGAGAAGAAGAAAAAAGGAAAATAACTTCTGAGCTATAGCTATGATAGCAGATGCCTCCTCTGGACAGTTAGGACCATTGCCCGATTCTGCCCTGATGGTCACATGTCCTTGCATCCCTGGCATTCCTCCTTCATCCTGTTATTCGGAGGAATGGCCTGAACATGAGACCATGAAGATTTGGGCTGAAACAGGAGAAATTAATTTCTTCCCCTGTCTCTTGATATTTCTACCAATTGACTGAAATTGTCAACGCGTTGGGAATTCAGCTTTCTTGAGCCCTAGCTTCCCCCACAGTGAAAGTTCTGTACAAAAGAAAGTTTCAAACTTTTAAATTGGTTTTGTCTCGTTGTAAAAGAGCACTTAATGTTTGTATCTGTTAAATCTTTTTAATTATTAAGTAGTCCTGAGGGCACCTGTAAATTAAAGGATGATTGGAAGAAATAATAACAAGACGAGGAAATTGGGGATACAGAGTGTTAAACTATCCTTCAAAGTGTCAGTAATTAAAATTAATTACATTTCATGACTTGCACTGATTGTAGAAGGAGTGTGATGCTATAGGGAAATAATACGAAATAATAGGGTAGGAAATATAGGAAATAATATGAGAGGTTATTAGAATTTTTTTTTACCTCTCTGGCCATTTGAATGTTACCAGAGGAACTTTGAAAAGTTTTTTATAAGTGGTTAAACTTTTGAATCAGTAAGTTTGTTTTGGGTGGTTTTCTTCCTCCAATAAAAACAAGCTCAATAAAAAGGTAGGAAGAATTTTTATTTCTAAAAGGACAAAGAAATACCTTATATTACTTTCTAACACTATTAATACCCAGAAGACCTGTCCCCTGCAGGTTTATGTTCTATGAAAGGAATAATAGATCTATCAGTAGCATCTGATTTAAAAAATATCCATGCTTACTTGCATTTTAGAAGAAAATATCATGTGTATTACATGGTCAATTTAGAAGGTGGTTATGGAGACAGGACTTCTGATGTTCTCCTCCAATAATGTGCTTATAGAGAAACATTCAGTCTGTTCGTGAGACCAGAGAGTATCTCAGTTAACTGGGCAAGTAGGATCTTATTGTTTTATTCAAGGAGGCATGAATCTTACATGGTAAATTAACCCTACATGTCCTTTCATAAAAAAGTAATTCTACATTAGTTCATCCTCTGACAAGTTATATTTATGGAAGAACTTAATATCCACTTATTCTTCTGTTCCCTTTGACACCATACGAATAAGCATATGACAAGAAGTGTGTTAAAAACATATTTAATGTGTCTACAAAATCAAAATGATACTTGAAACTAAATTCTTAAAAACAATGGGTTTTTTTTCAACGTAGGACTTCAATCATTTTTTTAGTGACAAGTTACACCATTTGTGCTTTATAGCTAGACATGGAAAGGAATTTATTCCTGGGAGCTCAGATGCCAATTTAATTGTCTGTGCCCAGGACTCAGATTACTGAAGGTGCTGCATTGCCTGAAAAGGACCTACTTTTCTTACATTTAATTTTTCTTTCTCCTAGTTATGCACTTATGCACCTCTGCTTTCAGCAGCTTTCTGTTTCTCTCTTGGAGGACAGAATAGACGTTATTCTACCCAGCTTGTCTGTTGGCTTAATGTGTTTGCAGCACATGCCTCCTCAGTTGTCAATGAAATAGAGGAAAGGGAGGAGTATTTTCCATTCTTCTCCCTGCTCCTGCCTTTCCTAAGGCATCATGGAGCAGCCAAGACCAGGGAGCAGCCACAGCGTGCACAAGTGGCTCCCCCTCTCTCCATGTGCTTACACTGCCCATTGCTCAGGTGCCGATTCCGCAGCACTGCGATGGCTCTTCCCAGTGCTGGGGTGAGACACCAGTACTCCCTGTTGAAACATTTTGCTTTTTTATACAGTATAGTCACTAAGTCAGGTCTTGGGTATGAAAAGGAACATGTCTATCTGGTACTGTCACAACAATGGGGATGGATACCTACCTGTTCCGAAGATAATTTCGGAGTGAGTGATTTCTGGTGCTGGAAGGATGTAGCTCTCTTCCTGCCTCAGCAAGAACCAGGCTGACAGGACTAGAGAGACATTTGGCCTCCTTCTCTGGAGGAACCAATATTTAATTGTTTTATAAAAAATGGAAGAGTCTTTTCATGGAAAGAAATAAGAGTTCTCCTGGAAATCCTCTAATGTAATGGTGAGTAGGTACTTTCTGGCACATGGTGTTTGAATGTGGAGGTGTGAGGTAGATCCATATCTCCTAAGCAGTGGTGTAATCAGTGCCAGCTGTGGGATTGGAGGCTCCAATAATTTATTATTTTGGCTTGAGGTGTGGGAATAAACTCTTCTTGATTTTTAGGAAGACCTTCTACCCCTCATAATATGTGTCTTATTTCTCATGTCACCTAAGGCCCTTCAGGATCGAGTGTCATTTCATTGCCATGGCTGAAGCTGTGCCTCTGGAGGGAGAGAGGGAAGAACTGACCAAGCCAGAAACAGAGACTAAACTGGGCTGTGTCCTGCTGATTCTTGTTTGGGGTAGCACCTGGCGCTGTAACCACTGCATAAAATATGCAAGCAGGGTTATCTGGTGGCCTGAGTCCAGGGGAGTGCCCCACTTGCTCCAGCTTGTGATCCTCCTTCAGTGGGAAGGATTAAGCAGCTCCCCTGGAAGCAGGTCCTGAGCACTCCCTGCTGTGAAACCACAAAGCAAGACCTGGGAGGCATAAAGCATCCGATCTGCCCGTGCTGTCTGCCTGTGCTGTGTGACCCAGACTGCAGGCTGGGGCAGCCAGCAGGGCTTTCCTCTGAGCTGCAGCCTGAGGGGCTCCCATCGCTCCAATGACCTGGAGATACTGATGGGGGAAGGAGGGTGGGGGACCTGCTTGTGTTGTGCTGGCCTGGAGCAAGAAAGCTTTACTTACTTTGAGGCAATCAAACCAGAGTTATCTCAGGGTTCACTCAGGCTTAGCAATGCTTACTTTAAACCCAGAATGCTTGAAATTCGAAATACTTGGATACCCATGGACTGCTGGCTGTCAGCCCTGGAGAGAGGTGCAGCAGCGAGGGAGGGAGAAAGAAGGATTAATGCTTTCTGAGCAGCTTCTTTCCCCTGGTATCAGAGAGGTGTTGTGTAGGTAGAAAGACAAATATTTGTGTTTTGTGAGTCAGCTGCACCTGTGGTGGATAAAGGGCTCAATAAATCCTCTTGGCTGTCCAATAAAGAAAACAGTGTTTCATGCTTGTGTGACATCACAAATATTTGCCAGGTCCACCTGGAGGTCATCAGTATGCACTCGTGCCCTTCAGCCTCTCGTTTCCAGCTAGGATTTAGCTAGTGCCTTTGCTCTGCCTTATCAATGCTGATTTTCATTGTGTATAGAATGAATATTAACTGGTGGCTGGAAACCTGCTTCCCTTCCCCTAAACAGCTTCCCTGTCTCCTTCATTACACCACTACTGTGCTATGGGATTGACAAATACCAACAGAAAAAAAGGAGGCACGTTTAAACCATCATTGGCTATCTTGGCAAGGCTGGGATGAAAGTCTCTTCTTGCAGGACACAGCTTTAGGCAAAATATTGAGCTGTTTTCTCTGCACATTTGACTATGCCAAAGTACATATTGTGAATATAGGTCACCCACAGTTATTTGATATTTGCTTGGAGAGGTGATGGCGCTCCCCACGTATGAGGTAGTGACCTGAGGTCAGGAGACACTATGAATGTAAAGGGCAAAATCTCTGTAGTAGATAACATTTCTTCTGTCAGGAATTGTTTATTCAGAGTAACAGGAATATTTCTGAATTATTATCCTGACTTGATGTTCTGTGTCATCTGGTTGTTGTCCAACAATGATATGCCTTTACCAGTAATAAGAAATATAAATCTTTGTTACCCATACAGATATGCCTGCATGTCATGAGAACCCTCTGTCGTTCTTGTCACTTGTAGAGTAACAATATCTTACATAAGAATTGTATATTTTTGTCCATTTTTTAATCATTGCATCCTGCTTTTCTGCTACAGGAAGTAGCTCTGTGACTAAGCAAAAAACCTCAGGCACTAAATGAACAAATGGAATGAAAAGGGAAAAAATGAAAAAAATTCTTCTGCTTCCCTTCCACTTGCAAGTTTATAAGCAAAAGGAATATTTTATTTTGTCTCTTTTTGATCTTGATGCATGCTTTTTGAATGTTCCAGATTGCCAGAATTACATCCTGACTTCCCTGAAAGTTTATACAATTACCAATTCTAAAAGTTGAGGGTGCGTTTTCTAGGCAACACACAGTTTCAGCTATCTAAGAAAAAGGGAGAAGTTGATCTTGGATCCAGTGCTGTATGGAGATATTTTTGGGATATCTTAACACAGGGCAAAAGGAATAAAAGTCAGATTTGAAGATGCCATTGAACTCTTACTCACAACAGCACATCTGAATGATGCTTACAGTGTATTTTCATTCACTTTCTTGGGAAAAGAGTCATTTAAAAGTCTTAACATGCACGTGCTGGTTATACGTGCTGGTTCACACAGTTTAATATATATCAAAATCAATGGGCATTGGAACAGATAGCTTGTAAAAACTTGGCATAAACTTAATGACTCAAGTGGTTTAAAAATGGGATAAATTTATTAAACTTCAGAACAACTAAGTTCAGCTCCTTATTTGTTAAGTATCTGCCCTGATCACAGTAAAGTGGGCCAAGAAGTTACTGTATGCCTGAACTCCTACTGCTTTCCTTTGAAAAAAAAAAATATCGTGATTCCCAGCTGCAGGCACACCATGAGTTCTGAAGCTCTGTCACCTCACATGTGCAGCACAACTGCAGGAATCACTCCCTCAGCAGTGCCCAGTTATCCAAGAGGTGCTGTACCCTCCGGCCCCGGGTGCTGGTACAGGTGTGGCACTGACAGCCACATCCTGAACTTGGCTGCATTTCCTACATTTGGGCATCAGTTCAAAGGACACCAAGAACTTTGAAAAGCTGAGCAAATCAGTGCCAGTGGAACAGTAACTAAACACACACGAAGGCACTTCAATGTCAGTGACCTGCTTTAGAGCACCTGCAGTGCCTGCTGGATACAGCAAGACTAATCTTAAGACGTCAGGCTACTAATTTTTGGGAAAAAGCAAAACCCCATTCTTCTAGGCTTCACAGACCAAGCCCAACAAATGCCTTGGAGATCTCATTCAGGGGTCAGAAGGTTCAAATATTACTGAGGTGATGCCCTTACTGCTGCACAGCCACCCAGATATCCTTATTATTTTAAGGCATCACTGCCTTAAACTTTTATTTGCCTAAAGTAGATTGGGCTGTCTTCTTTCATGTTATACCTTTTTATTCCTTTGTGACTTAATTTTGTTTGTTCATAAAAATCATTAGGATGGTGTTTTTATTTTTTTTACATTTAATTTAATTTTATTTCTTCATAGTTTGGTTACAGTTTTCCTCATGATTTCCCCAGTTACATACACCCTTCCTTGCTCTTCCTCACAGGTTTGCTTTCCCCTGCATACCGACAGCAGTGTTTGCCCTTGTTTCATAAACGAGATACTGGAGCCGTAATTCCTTAAAGCCACTGCCTTGAATTACTGGGAAAGTCCTTTTAATATTGTTGCCCAGAAGAACTGGTTAAGTGATCTGCCTATGTGTTGGCATTTGACCACCACAATACATTGCTTAGAAATTCAGTTCACTTGAATGTCAAGGGAGACCTACTTTTCCCTTTCCTTTTCTCTTTAAATGAATTGCTTGAAGCAAGAATGTGATGACTTTTTAATGGGATATGTTGTTGTTGTTGTTGTCATTGTTTAGGTAACTAATGCCACAGCGGGGTGAAAGAAAGGGCCCAGATTTTGGTTGCTTTCAAAATTTTTTTTTTCATTTGACAAACATCAAAATACTGTATACTCATAGAATGAGAAAAAGCAAATAATAAATACAAACAGTGCAGATGATTACTGCTCTTCACTGAGAGCTAACAGTGACTTCTGCACAGGAAAAGATCCCGAAAAAATGCTTTGTAACAGATACAAACCTGCATTGAGTGCAGGGGGGGAATGAAAGGGGGAAAGAATGTCATATGGAACTGAGATTCTGAGTTCCTTAAACCAGAGCTGTCAAAACTAGAGCCCTTGGACCAAGTGCTCATCAGGGAAACAAAATTCCTGTCAGCGTCAGCATTTTCAACTGTCAAAAGGTTGAAGGTTCATAATAAAATTAAAAAAAGAAAAGTCCTTTTAGCTCCCAGATGCTTGAGTCCGTCACACTGCTCAGTTATGACGTGCCCATTGAGACAAAAAGAGCCACAGAAGTTCGTCACAGCAGAGCAGTGACAAACAGTGCCTGACTGTACCATTTCAAGCGGCGCTGCACAGGATGTTCAGAAAGCCACTGGGTTTAAAATGCTGCTGAATGTTACTGTGACCCTTGCAAACAGGCCTGAAATTTACAGTTGATCAAGGATGGCATTTTAGGAACAATGAGGTCTTTCAGCCTGGAAGAGAATTAGTAGAGATGCAATAGCCATGAATATCATTCTACTGTGTCATCCCTTGGTGAACTACTCAAAGGGTGGCAAAGCCACAGGGGTATGCAGCATTTTTTCCTGTGCCAAATCCTCTCCACTGCTTCACTTCCCCTTCTCCTGTCTTACCTGATACAGACACTGCTGTTCCTGGGGTAAAACACTACCCTGCAGCATTTTCTTGAACAGAAGCAGCAAGAGATAATGACACTTTATAAAGTGCTGGCAAAGTGCAACCCTATGTGTGATCTTAGGACCGTCATAGGCTGTTACAAGATCTGGGCAGGAATTAGCTTCTGAAGAACTGTTCAGGTTTGTATTTTTAAAATACATTTCAAAAGAAATAACCTTTACAATGCTTTTCACAGCCCCCTTACCCTGATCTATGAACAGGAGGACTGGAGGGGAGTAGTCTAACACCAGCATGAGCAGTTCCCTCTCAAGTGGTTATGGGGCTCAGCTTCATGACCTATGAAATCCATGAAGCACCAAGGAAAGACTCCACAGAGAATTTCAGCTCATCCAGAAGCTGTTTATCAACTTTATTCATCCTCTTGGATTTACATAGACACAGGAATGAAGGATGTCTCAAATAAGAAGGACTGCAAAAGAGTTATAATGTTATTGCTCTGAATTTTCCCTAAAATGAATAAATATTTAAATGTGACCAACCATATTGAAGCCACACACATTAGATGTTTATTGTCCAGTGGTGACCTTGTTTTCACACCATTTTTCTTCTTTTATTGTTCTTTGTATGCTGTTTGATGATGTTATTTTCAGTTCACTTTATATGGTTCTTTTTTGCTGTTCACAAATTGCCAGAGACTAATGAGACAGTTCTTCAGGAATAACACTGAAATGAGTTCAACAATGCCCTGCTTATGTTTCACATTTTAGTACATGCAAGCACTGCATGCCATCTTTTCCCTTGAATTTTCAATATGTTAAACCTTAATAAAGATATTATTCAGTGTTAGGTAAGACTACTGACACCAATGAATTATTTTTAAATTTTTCAGTTTATAGTCCAGATGCAGCATCCATGCATTATCCGGTCAGGCCAGATAAGATTGAAATCACAGAGGGGTTAGGGTGCTGATAACTCACTACTCAAGCCATTCCTCCTGTATTTTTAATTCTGTGACTGTCTAGGGACAAAGCTGTCAAGTAGAAACAACAACCCATGACTTGCACTCCTTGCTGAGTGCCCAGAAATGCAGTGAATGCCTGTCCCGCTGGTATTTTTCTACAGCTACAATTTGCTGTGCATGGCACCCATAACTTTTTCTGAGGTGACAGAAGCAAATTTTGCAACTGTACTTTACTTAAAAATCAGAACTTTTTTTTTTATTCCTGTACATAAAGAATAAAGCCTTCTGGGCTTATATGTTTTAGTTCTTATAAGACCCTAGGCAAATTGTTGGGGTCTAGCAGCCAAGAACACACAAAAAAAGTGTCTCCTATGAGTATGTAAGAGAACTGAGATGCAATCATTCCTTTAGAAATGAGAGGGGCTTGGATATCCAAATTTCCTTCATAGTTTAGGAGTCTTCCATGAAGCATATGTTTTCTGCTCAGAAGAACTCTCTCACTGTATATCCTGTGGAAAGAACTACTTAAATAAAGCAGTATCTTTTATCAAGAGACAAAATCTTGAAAACATCAGTCATATTGAGAGCAGTTCTGATTTCTTTTTCTTAAAATATTTGGTTCCATTCCTTGCCTTCGGCCATTGCCTATCACAGAGCTAGAAGTGGAGGATGGAATCAAATGGGCAGAGGAAATAACTGAGTAGGAGCGAATTTCTGCCAGTGTTGTATAAAATCCGTTGATTTGTAATGCCAACTGTTTGTGATAAGAACAGAATCCCCCTTGTACAATCTCTCTTGTGAAACACTGAATAAACAGTTTCAAGGCATCTATAAATAAAGGCGTAATCACTTAGTGCAGCCACACTGGCCTGACCTAAGCATTTCTATTTGTGGGCAGTTCTGTGGATTTTCCCAGGTAACTTACTGGGCATTCTGGAGTGAGGAGTTGTCTCCTCAGGAAAAAAAAGCATCTCGGTGACCACAGTTAATATTTTCTTTCATCCCCTGGTTTCACCCTTCTCAGAGTTGGATCTGTTGAGGAATACTTGTTTCTTTGACTTGAGTATGTGTAGATGCTATTATTAGATGCAAAGGTCAAAATGCCTAGAAGGGTCCCACTTCTGGATGAAGTCTCCTAACTCAATTAGGTACTTATTTAATCTTTAGGAGAAATTATTTAAAATTTCTTTTGGTCTGCACAATGGCATTTTAATGTGTTAGTCGATGGAATGATTTTTTAAAACACTATTATTTCTTCAGGTTTTTTTTTTTTTCAATTTTTAAGCATGAGCTATTTGGGATGTTTCTCTGTCATGCTGAAATGTCCAGGAAGTTGTGTAGATACTGTATATTTAGGTGTCTAGATATCAAATAATAAACTGAGGAAACAGAGCAAAGTCCTGTCCTTATGTTATCTGGGCATCTGATTGCCTACTGCAAAAACTTGAGTTGACAAGTCAGTAGAGACCTTTTAAACTTACAGCTTCTACATAGAAAACATTTAGGTGTGGAGCTTTAATTTTTCAAGCTGTCATTTATTATGTCATATTACCCAATTATCGTGAATAGTGCATCTGAACATATCTATTTCGTAATTTGAGAGAACTGATGGGTTGGTCGACTGGATAGGGCACTACATGTGGATCAAGAGAATTGGGTTCTGTAGGTCTCTTTGTGTCTTAGCCCTTCCGTTTTTGGGGACACTGGAATGGGGAATGGGTGAAATTCATAGAATCACAGAATGGTTTGGGTCAGATAGGACATTTAAAGATCATCTACTTCAACCTCCCTGCAATGAGCAGGGGCATCTTCAAACACTCCAGGTTGCTCAAAGCCCCATCTAACCTGGCCTTGAACACTTCCAGGGATGGGGTAACCACAACTTCTCTGGGAAACCTTTTCCAGGGCCTCATCATAAAAAATTCCTTCCTTTTATCTATTCTGAATCTACCCTATTTCTGTTTAAAATTCATGCCTTTCTCTTGAAATTGAGTGAAATTTCTGGACTGTAAATTCCTTACTAACTAGACTCTAATTTATTGTATAAGGTAGTGACTGCAAAGAGGCACTCAGCTCAGAGGGGCCATTTAAATTTGATGTGAACCGTGGAAGAAAAGCACAGCACTAAAATAACCCTACAAAATTTGAAATGCCAAAATAGATACAGGTAATTCCTAAGTGTTTCTCCCTCCCTTGATTTTACATGTTTTTCCCCAGTTAATCATGTTTGCTGTTGAAAAAATCAGATCGACACAGGGAAAATATCCATGTTCTCCAGTGAGCTGTAAATTCTTCTTCTTGTCATTAACCACAGTTGCTCTCCTGCAGCCAGTTCTTCAATGCTCTTGCACTGACATTGATTCATATTATTTCAGACCAATTACTCATGCAACAATATGTTCTTCCTGTTAAAAAGATATCTTGCTAGATAAGCACTCTGGAGGTTCCTGTTTTTTTTTCTTTTCCCAAAGAAACAACCTATGTCATGGGTTGGATTTATGTTGCAGGGCAAACTTTTAAACCTCCTCAATATCTTCTGACCTGTCAAAGGAGAAAACTTCTCTTCAGCTGGGACAGATTTGCACTGATTAGATTTGTCATGTTATTTACAGCTGAAGTTTGACTGTGTAGGAGTTAAATAAAAACCAGGGAAAGTCTCAGATGTGAATTCATAGACTATTCCCTTGAATGTAGCTGTTAAAAATCCCCATGGATACTGTTAGCCTTGCTTCTAGCACAGTAGTTACACTGCCATTCTCTGTGTGTGCTTAGTGAGAGTGAGTCAAGCCATATAATAGCTGTAAAGAAGCCTGAGATTTAAAAAGGTCCCTGGGCTATTTCATGCTATGAAGCATTCACTTTTGAATCAGATTTGTCAGTACCAGAGGTACAGATCAGCATATGCATCAGCATCACTGCAGAGCCGTATTTTCTTTAGCCCACAGTACTTTTGAAGAGATCAAGCTCTGATGGATACACTGAGCAGGGTCAAACCCTTCTCTCTGAGTTAGTGGAAACAGCAGGGAGCACGAAGTTACAAGCCAAAACTAAATGCCCCTGAAAATTAATCACTTCATGAGCTTCATCTTAGCAAGTCAGTGTCCATGGAGACTGTGAATAGAGCAACAACAGACGGACCTTAAAGACCTTGGTGCTTCTGCTAGCAAATGCAGCTGTTGCCAACTCTGACAGAATTACAGACTTCAAGGTACAATTGATGTTTCCTTCCAGAAAGACTTGCCTTGTTAGATCTCCATCCTAGGCCACAGAAGGAAGGGAAAATGGTCTAAAATTGCAGGCTAAAAAAGCATTTCTATGTTTTTGACTGTGGCAGATTCAGTTCCTAGTCAGTTTGCTGCTTGATTAAACTACATAAACATTATATGAGGCAATAAACTGAGACATCATAAAGGTGAGTTCATCCAGGTGTTCAATTTTAAAGCTGGAAGGTTCAGAATTCACAGAAAAACTTGTTGCCCTTCCTCCTCTCCCTCTCAAAAGTGTTAGCTCTCATAAAGCAGAACTTATAGATGGTATAACGCAATGCCTTAGCAATTTGTTTGGGACATTTGGACATTAATCCAATACTGATTAAACTAAGAGTCTATTCCCCTCCTGCAGTCCCCTCTGGTCTTTCACCTGTCAACATTTTTCTTCAATATAAGGCCTGTCTCTTTGGTCAGTGTGAATAGTGCAGAGTCCAATATTAGTAACGTTTTCTGAGGTGAGCCCCCGTTTGAGACTGACCCAGCTTCTATTTGCTCTGCCATAAATCAATATCTGTTAGAAGGACTTATCACACTGGACCCAAACCGGTGATGCATGAAGAAAGACAGGCTCCCTATGTCTGATTTCAGGCATTTACCCTGCTATTTCTGGACCCTTCTTTGCTTGTGTTTGACAATGTCTTGAGCTTGCGAGTATGATGGTCCAACTTACTGTCATTTAAAATTGTCTCTACTAGACTAAAGAAAGAAGGGTGCTCACTTTCTGGGCTTTCTTTTCTCTTTGTTTCTGTTTTTGTTATAGAGTAGCTATCATAGGTCCAGGTCTCTTGAAAGTAAAGGAATTAGACTGCCAGCTAGACTTTGCTTTATTGGGTTGAGTTAGTGCTTTAGATCTGCAGCTTTTCTCTTTAGAAAATTCATCTTTCTGAAATGCTCTGTGATTTTTCTGGATCTCCCTTGCAGCATGGAGAATTGCTTGGTATAGTGTTTTTCGGTCTTGTTTTTTTTTGTTTGGTTGGGTTTTTTTGGTGGTTTGTTTTTGTTTTTGTTTTTGTTTTTTTGTTTTTTTGTTTTTTTTTTCAGAAAAAATGCCCTATGTGGATAAAGAAGCTGAAATATTTGCTCCAGAATGAATAATGTCAGGTGCTCTCCTAGCAGTTTCAGCTAAGCTCTGAAGCTGTGATCTTGACAGAAGGCACTCGTAAGCACTGGACAGTTTTGAGAACATGACCCTAGGGTGCTTTTGCCATTGTCCGTCATTAAAAGGTAAATGAGGGGAGAAAAGCAAGTAAAAGTCTGGCCTCACAAGGATAGTACTGTGTGTTCCACACTACAGGTATTAGATGCAGTAAGGACTGCAGGGGATTAGCACCAAATGCTTGTTAAGCAGCTTCATGTACATGTTATACTAAATAAAAAGGGCAAGTACATGCAATGAGGAGATGCTGAAGCAGATGAAGCTGTGAATCTCCTGGAATTTAAAGCTAACTTTATTTAGCTTATTTCTAAAATCTACCCTGACCTAAGCTTTTAGACACATAATTAAGTGAACATATGAGGATATTTTCTCTACTGAAAATAAATTAGAATATCCCTTCTGTCCAGTGTAAAAGTTCCGTGATGTTAATAGCCCAATATTTTCCACTTAAATTGAGAATTCAGGGCTGTTATGGATCCATGCGCTGGGTCCTGTTAAACACTTCATTCTCTCTGTCATCCACAGACTTCAGAGCCACCATCTATTTATAATACCATTTCTTCCCTTTTCTTTCTGTGTTAGAGAAAGTTACTAAGGTGTTCAATTTCCCATGTGTTGTGACCTACAGACACAAGTCATCGTCAGTATTTGCTGCCACAGGACAAAGACAAAGAGAGATGGAGGGAATTGCTTTCCACTGCTGAAAAAGGAGTGCTACCAGAATTCAGTAAAATAATAAAGAAGAATGTAATGGAGCTGTGAAATTAGTTATTCAAACCAGTCAGAAAATCCATGTGTTAAGGTTGCCTGCGAACTTTTTAAAATACCGAAGTATTTTATAATATATGACAGCATTTTTGCCTATTTTGCCAGCCATTTTATGCTCTTTTATGAGCTCTATGGTACCAACACTGATGATGACAGACTGCAAGGATTATTTCTGCACGTCATTCTGATAGAAAGATTTTTTGGGTAATGATAGCCATTAACACATGGACAAGACATTCATAGAAATTTTTTTGCTTTGTGAGGGTTACAAAAATCCCTCATCATAAGAATGAGGGACATTCAACACTTCTGATTCCTGAATGACCCAGGAGCGGTGGAAAAAAGGATGTTTTAGTGGTATTGCATCCTATGTCTGACGCTGAAAACTGCAGCTTCTTTCCAAAGTTGATTTTAGAGTGGCATTATTGAATGCTGTGTTGCCATGAATTGTCAATTGACCTGTCAATCTGTGGCTGTGCAATACCATGGTTAGCAGACTCTGTTATCTTAGAAACACAAAATGTTTAAATCCTATTTGGAGCATCATCACTTAAGCACCACTCCAGAAACAGCAGTGATATTTCCCTCTAGCCAGTGGTAGGATGCTCAGGCAGAGCAGGAGATGCTCACAGCCAGTCTCCCTCTCTTCCCTGAGGCATTTCAGGATTCTGCCTGCATCTCCTGACTGGGAAGGTCTGTGTGGATTGCTTCCACTGTCTTCTGCTGTTGGTTTCAGTGGTGTAGGCTGTCAGCTGAAATACATGCTCACAAAACAGGTAATGATTTTTTGATGATCTATTTGTTTCAAAATTAATCCCAAGCTTCTTTTAAAATTTTTTTATTTTGGCTGATGAACAAACACACGTGGTTACACTTCTTGTTTACAGTGTGAATCACTCTCCTTTTGTGTTTTACTCCCAACAGATTTTTCTGACAGGATCAGGTGGTAAGAAGCAGAGATGTAGAAAGACTCAGGCCATGCTTATTCCCTGATGTACTGCTACTTAGTTTGTTTTTAACAATAAATGTCAGGTATCTGCCCTTCTAGGAAAACGATAAGAAAAATTAGAATTCTCCATATCAGTAGGGGAAACACTTTGCATCTTTTAGGAGTGTGGTTCTTCAGTTTTTCAAAAATTAAAAGCTTGACCTTTAATAATGGCATCTTTTATTTGAGTCCCCCAGCTTGCCTTGAGTTTTTTCTGCTAACAGTGCACTCAACATTGAGATATCCTGTGTTGAATGAACACGGCAAACTCTCATTTGAGCAGAAATACTGTAAAGCAAACATTGTTAAGGACCATTTGCTGTAGAAAAAAAGCTTATAGTGAGCACTCGGTGGCAGCTTAGCTTGTTTCCCCACTATTCATGCTTTCATCTGAATTCTTTCCACTAAAGTCTCTGGCTGAAGCTGAAAAACTTGTATAGCACAGACAATCTCACTTAAATTATGCCTTGTAACTACCTCAGCTTAGTCTGTCTCAAATCTCTGCTAAAATAGCTCCCAGGAGTTTCAAAAGTTAGCGTGATTGAAAGAATGTTATTATATCTGTCTTGCCCTTTAAGGAAGGCAATGTAAAGTACATGTCAACTGTGTTCCTTCTGAGTTATTCCCCCTAAATAATTCAATGATGCTGGTCCCTGACTGTTCTCTTGTCTTCTCTTGTACTACTTAGTTATCTCAGAGTTTGATCAGTGAAAAATTCCTGCATGGAATTTGACCTTTCCATTAATGTCAACTCTGTCTTCATGGAACTACTGTGCTGGTACCATTGTATTTAAGAGGGAGCAAATAAGCCAGATATTGCCTGGGTGTCTATTTGTTGTCTATTTTCCATTTAAATTTCAATTTCTTAAATGAGATGAAGGGTAATTGTGCACTTTATATGTTTGTTCATTAATACATGGTTTAGTAGTAGTAATTATGGAAAAAAAGGATAAAAAGAATTTCAGCTGAAATTTAGACCAAAGCTAAAATTAAATTTTCCTATTTGGTCTCATAAGCTTGTAGTTGGAACTTATCTTTGTCTTTTGAAAGTGAGATAGTAAGGAGGTGTTGCAGAGAACTGCAAAAAGAGTGAATATTGGTGTGTATAAGAAGTATAGTTTCTGAAACTGCAAGTGACTGCAAATACTGATGTTTCTGTACCCGCACTGAGTCAATTGTAGGATGAAAATCTGAAAGGAAAGGGGGATTGAGAGGCACAAACTGAAAGAGAACATGTGTTTTTCATAAGTGCAGAGTCACTGACAATGGCAGAAGTTCTTGAGAAATAAAAAGCCTTTATGAAAACATCAATTTGCCTATTTAGGAAAATAAACATGCACTCAGGAGCTGAAGCTTAGCCATCAATTTTTGAGAAGCGTCCCCCATGGTCCATGCAGCTCTGTGTCAGAGAGCTTCAATGCCTTCAGCATGCAGGTCGAGGCATGGACAGCTTCTCTACTCTGCTGCAGACAGAAGTTCAGTTGCAGTGGTGCTCTGCCATTTCCCTCTGTGATATTTCCTTAAGCAACCCAGAATTCACAAGCACTCTGAGTCTCAATAGGATGAATTTGACATATATTTTTGTGGATAATGCTAACTTTTGTATTCTCGGGGGTTAGAGGGAAAAACCAGTGGGCTTATGATTCAGGGTTCAACACACTGGAGAATTTGCCTCTCTCTCTTGCTCAGAGGTACCTCACATTTTTGAAAGGCAGTGATTGCTGATCTGAGCTGAAAATCCAGATTTTCTACAAAGCATAACTTCAGCATCTTACCCCCAAGGACTGCACAGAATAAAAGGTGTTGGTACTCTGTGTGTCTTGCACTGCTTCACCTCAAATTTTGTATATTTCTCAATCTGGCAAAGAGGTAGAACAATATCTTTAGTGGGTCACATCTCTTTTACTATATTGGCTCTTCTGACTTTTATCCCATTATTTGCAACAGCTAAGAGCTCAGACATCTCATTGAACAAGACTTTAAATGTCTTACCATTCAGTTTTAATATCACATTAACAGCCTTGATAAATGTTCCAAACTAGGTTATTGCTTCCTTCCTGACACTCATAACCAAGTTGCCTTTTCCTGCATAACAGCTGCTGAGATCAGTGGTGGCCATGTAGCAGAAAATTAGCCTGAATAGGCTTATAGGATATTGTTGCTTTTTGCAAAGTGACACCTATGTCCATTCCCTTCCTTATAGTGCTGAGGAAATAACAACACCCCAGCACTATCAGGTTTAGATGAGGAGCATTTTGAGTCTGGAAGGAGAGGAAAGGTCTTAGGCCTAACGTTCCCCTTCCCGTTTGCAGCAGAACTCCTATCAATAACAAAAGGCTCAGAAATCCCTTAGAATTTTTTTATCCAGCTAGGAATCTGGAAAGTGTTTAGAAGCCCATTTGGAGATAGATACCTGCCAAGTAAAGAGTGGAGCATTTGCCTTCTGGAAAAGAGTTTGAAAAGGTCACAGAAAAGCTCCAGTCTTCCTCCCCACTCCCACTTATTTTTAAGTATATTTGATCCTGCTGTGCATGAAGCCTCAAATCTATAAACAAGATTGAATGCTCTTAGACTCTCACTTTTCCTAACAGTAAGCTTTGGGTGGATTGAATTGACTGAGAGGTTTATTCAGAATAGCTCAGTATGAAATTCAGTTCTCAGATTAATGACTTAATTTCACTGAGGGACATGGAAGTTCTTTTAAAATGTGTATTCAGGCTCACACGTAGCAGTAGGTCAAAGTATACTCAATTTCTAAACAACCCCTCCATGGTTTAAATTAAGCTATTTTGTTGTGAATTGGAGGTACTATTACAGACCTTCATATTAAGGTAAGGAGCCTTCAGACCTGCTCCCTAGTGACAAATTTAACTTCAGAAAACCCCAAGAATCATGAAAGGACATCAGAGTGGGAGCACTGGGTGGAGGCAGTGTCAAAGAGAAAGAAAAGTAAGAACGAGCATTGTACTTTGATTAAACTTTTCTTCTCCTGCAGTGTGGAGGGCATATTGTGAAAAGAACATCTCTGTAGGTGGGGTTTTTTTTGTCCTGCAAGCTCTCACAGCCTGTGTTTAAAAATACCAGCTTTTACTTTAGGCAAAAGAAGAAGTATTTGTGCTATTAAAGAAGATGAGTAAAAATTGTTGCTAGCAGAACAGATCTGAGCCCTATCTCAGCAATGCAGCATCTGGTTTAAGTATAATAGTTAATCTGCTGGCTGTGTTAGTGGAGCTGCCTTCTGTACAGAAATGCTTGAGAACCTGCTTTAAATCTCAGAGATCCCAGGGTGGTTTGAGCAGCAACATCTTGCATAATTAATTGCATGTGAAATGCAGCCCATTTGGGAGGTCTGTGATTACTTGCCTGTATGTTCTTGAACACATTACAATACCAATAACTACTAATTTTAATTAAAACTTTGAAATGTCTGTTGGTTGAAATATTCATTAATATCACTTGATTATGTTGTTTTGTAATCTTCTGCACTCTCTTCATTACTGATTATCAAGACTATGTAAAAGTATGACACTTCAAAGCACATACCTCCCCTATAAGTGCAACAGTCTTCAGAGATGTATTTTAATTTTGTTTTTGTTAAGAGACAAAATAATCTCCTCCCCCTCAAAGTACTAAGAGTCTCTGTAACACACAGACAAACCCACCGCCTGTCATGGTCTCAATCCTGCAGCTGAAATGATCTTCAAAATGCTGACTGAAATGTAAGGCTCGTGCAAGGGTTTGCTCATTTGTCCTCTATCTCTAGATTTTTTTCATTTAGATCTACCTGATAGAGATGGGACTGAAATGCTCATATAGCCAAAGCACTAAATGTAAATTTGTGTAATCTGAAATTCCACCTTCTCAGTCTTAAAGAGTCTTTAAGCCAGTACTTGGGCATCGACTTTTTTTTTCTATCAGTGGCCCAAACTCTCATATTCTGAAAACTTTCCAACTCCTTCCCTTGGATTTTTTTCTTGTCTCAAA
Source organism: Edolisoma coerulescens (assembly GCA_013397115.1). Classification (NCBI taxonomy): domain Eukaryota; kingdom Metazoa; phylum Chordata; class Aves; order Passeriformes; family Campephagidae; genus Edolisoma; species Edolisoma coerulescens. The sequence continues at coordinate 661,412 of VWZW01001748.1, forward strand.
GAAGCCTTCTCTCAAACTTTTGGGATCGACAAGGTAGTTTCACTGAGTTCTCTCCAATCATCAGAAACTATTTGGAACACTATCCACTCATTCAACTAGAGTCTTGTGAAGTTTTTAAAGAAGCTCGTAGCCTATGTCTACCCACAATATAGCACTCCATGGGAATTATCTAACAGATCCTGGGCATCTAGAAAGCCACACAAAAGTAAAACTCCAACACAAATGGAGTGAGAAAAATGTTTTGAATAACTGTTGCCAATAAATAGTAGCTCCTTTAGAAGGAAGAACGACCTCAAAAATAGAAACAAAATGTGCTGATGCTCTCACACCATAGAGGTAAGAATCAGTTTGTCAGCACTACAGAAAATTCTGTAGCAGCTGATATTTTTATATACCATATAAAAATAACTGCCACAGTTTCTTTGTCTCATCAGTAATTTTATTGCTTTAATTGTGATCATCTTGATAGCAGTTATTTCCTTAGTGACCTGTGCAACAAAATATTAGGAAGGTGGTTTTGCAGACTATTAAAGAGGTAACTTAAAAAGAATTGTCCACTGCAATAGTTTTGATACATAATATTCATAGACTCAGCAACTATCAGGTCTTTAGAGATGATATAGGATCATCTGCAGCACATCACGCTGCCCTCAGACACCTCTGAAGGGAGGAATCTTCCTTGCAAGTAGTGTGGATATGCTCAGCCTGATGATATGCCTCATTTTTGGGCAATCACCCTCATTTTTGGGCAATTTGGGATGAGCTGTAAGATGTACTGACTATTCCAGAAAGCCAAAAACCTTTTCTGACTTGCCACAGTGCTCAAGGATTCAGGATGGAAGCAGCAGCTCACTGAAAGCCTGTGACAGTCGGGACACTGGTGCCCCGTGGAGTCAGTGCATGTTCTGCCAGGCCCCTGCTTGAAATGAGGACAAAAGCAGGGCTGTCAATCTGGAGGCAATATCCTGTAACAATCCCACTTAGACTTAAAATTGTCCAAAGTTCTTATATTCACTGCAACAGTATGTTTCTGAGTACAGCTCAGAGATTTTGCCATAATGTATTGTTAGCTCTAATTTCCAGCTATTGCATCTTGTTGTATCATTGCCAGGTAGACAGGAAAACCAGGCATTGTCAAACTCCTCTTAGGCACTTACATCTTTCAGATTGCCAAGTAATTTCCGTTTCAGATCGTCAAGTAATTTCCAAAGAGATGAATTCCAGGTTGTAAGATTTGGGTACTTAGAGGTACCATTTTGAATGCTCTCATATATCTTGCCAGGCCTCCAGCTGCTGGTTCAGAAACTCACTGTTCTCCTGTAAGTGCTGGGTCACACCTGCCACCTCCCTCCAGACGTCTTGCCTGGTAACCTGGCCAGTAACACTTGTTTAGGACAGGTGTACCTGCATGGCTCAGATCCTCCTCTCCACCCCAGCCAGGCCTTTTCGGCCTCTTCCAGAACCAGCAAGTCAAAATAAGGTGCTCACAATAATTTCTCAGTTTTGAACACCAGCTGAGGAATGAGAGGAACTATAATTTATGTAATAATGACCGTTAATGAAAATGGAAGTAGCCTGTTAAAAGGAGATTAAAAGCTACAGGCAAAAGGTTAAAATTCTTGCAGTTGGTAGGGTGACTGCTAAAAGACAGTCAGAGGTAACAACTGTATTCTGTGTATATCAAAAATATTTGTAAAGGACAAAAAACCCCCAAATACAGTTGAACAGCAGAGGTGGCTAAAAAATAGCAGGAATTAGACCAGATTAAAAGCAAAAGCAAAAAAGCAAAAGTGGAATAAGGAAGAAGATTTTGAATGAGCTGCCAAGGGTAAAATATACAGTTCTTTCCCCCCCGCTTCAAGCTGATCAAAATGAAGCTTACCAGAGCACTTGTAGGACAGACAGATTCTCAGGGCATAAACAGTCAGCCTATAGAAGAAAAGCCAAATTAGTTATTTGCCTTTACGTTTTCTACAAGAACAAATAGGAAAGTTCTTGCAAACAAAGGGTATAAGAAAACTTCTCAAAATTAAGTGTCAAGTTGAATTTCTCAAACTGAAAATAGACAAATAGGTAAAATGATAAGGAATAAATAAAAAACTGAAGTGATATTGTTTCAAGCATTTGAACAGAACTTTAAAATGAAATAGAGAATCAATCACAATAGTAGACAATGGTAGTATATTTGAGTAAATAATTTCCTACCTTAAAGAACTATAAAGTAGCAAATGACAAAGGTAATGTAGAGCACTACAGACTAGACTTTGATATAAAAGCCATAATAAACAGCAGACTTAAGTAAATAGAATTCAAGAATGCAGCCTTTCTTGCATAGATACAAGAATATGACACATGGCAAAGAATTAACAAAGTTTCATACAGAGAAGTCATGCCTCACAAATAACCCAGAGCTCTTTGAAGGAGTCAGTGATATATGAATATAATTACCAAGCTGGTCTACCTGGATTTCCAAATAGCTTTTGACATGATCCTTCATCAAAAAGGTTTAAGAAAACTAAGCTGTCTTGAGATTAAAGATAATTTTTTCTTGTGTCTTAATAAAAGCAAAATTGATAGAAAATGCAGAGATGGGAAAATGTGGTTATATGATTATGTGAAAGGAAACAAAAGGTACAGATAAGGAGAGGAATTACAATGGATGCTGCATTTCAGGAAGTTTAGCTATTGCGTGTATTCATAAATGACCTAGAAAAGAAAGTAAATACAGGGTGACAAAATTTGCTGCTGATGAGATATTACTCAAGGCATTCAACTCTCAAATTGACTGCAAAGAATTACAGGAGGATTTCATGATACTGAATGACTGGACAGTAAAACAGCAGATGAAATTCAAGGTCAATATATGCAAAGAGATGCACATGGAGAAACACATCCTTAATTGTACATACAGAATGATGGTTTCTAAATTAGCTATTGCCTCTCAGGAGAGAGATCTTGAAATTACTGTAGCTGGTGCTATTAAAACATCAGTTAAATGCTCAACAGTGGTTAAAAGAGCACAAAGTTTGATAAGAATGGTTAGAAAATGAAATGAGAACAAAATACAAAATATGATTAAGCCATTTGATAAATGTGTGGTGTACTGCATCTTGAGCACTGTGTAGAGTTTGTGTTTATGTTTCTTGAAAAAGAGAAAGTATTAAAAAAAAGGTCAAGGGAATGTTATCACAGAGGTGGAATGGTTTCTTTCCAGGAAAAATTTAAACAGGTTGGGAAGAAGATGACTCAGGATAATATGAAAAATATATATGTTAATGTTAAATAATAAATGTAACAGACAAGAATGAAGAAAGTTTATTTCTTTGCCTTCATAGTGCAAACTGCATAGTTTGCCCTCGTATAAAGGGCATGAATTAAAAATAGCAGCTAGAGACCGAAAATAAGCAAATGGAAGCACCTTTTTACACTGTGTGTAATTAAATTGCAGCACTCTTTACAGGGGAAGTCGTGGTGATCACATGTAAAGTTGGGTTCAAAACTTGCTGAGAATGTGAGCTATTAAACACCAGGATGCATCTCATGAATTCCATCAACTGCTCCTTGTTGGGGTGAGACAGAGGCAGAGAGACCACACAGTCCTTGCCTGGCCTTTCCATACTTCTTTGACCAGCTGTCCTTGAAGGATAGTGAGGAAGGTGTAGCTTACCTCTTTTGTTCCCTAACTCTTATCATTTATCTTCTGACAGTACCAAGAAAATCTCTTCTTACTAAGCACTATGCATGTAAGGAGTGAATGCCTCTCCTTGCCCCTAATTGCTTACTTGAAGACCTTGTTAAAAAAAAAGATAAGGAAGTTTGCCTCAGCAAGATTATATACCTTGTCCAAGGTCACACAGAGAGCCTGTTGCAGTGTGTGGCTGGAAAGGTCATCCTTGCACTCCCAATGTGGATAGGAAATATGTCACAAATTCTAGTCATGAGCGTTTTTAATTACCTGGGCCTTGGTTGGATTCATTATTCTAAGTCGTTTAGGACCACGGTCTTATTAATTATACGGCAGCTTTCTGCATTCAGTGATTTGATTATAGAATATTTCCTCATTAAAGACAACAAAACTGACCAAAATAAAGAATTATTTAATAAACATAATTGAATCCTTAAGCTTTTAATAAAATTAAACATTGATTATTAATTAAGTGAAATGGAAAGCATTGTCACCTTAACTGGAAAAAGTGGAGGCAAATGAAGTAAGGCTTTTCATAGGCTGTCTGAAGGTGGGGGTATTGGAAATCTCGTAAGTGTACACTAGTGGGAATAGAGTTCTGATGCTGTTGGGACAGGCACATGTCCAAAATGGACATGACAGGCATGGCAACCGTTTACAGATTCTGCTCTGCACAACCTAGTCCCAAACTGAAAAGCAGGATCATCATTTCCAGTCATTTCATCGCTATAGTGTGTGTGATGGCACTTCAGCTCTTAGAGAAATTATTTCATGAATTTCAGCATTTTAATTTTAAATCATTCAGTAGGCAGGCTGTGCTGTTAAAAATGTATCTTCAGTCTCTTTTGCATTCCTTTTTTTTTCTGCTTTAGTTAACATAGCATGGTTGGGATCCTATATTATCCCACAGTTTCCTCAATAAACAAACAAATTGTGTGAGTTTTTGACATTTTATTTTCTACAGTTTTTATGGCTTTTCTAGGATAGTGTTATATTCTTGAAGTTTCCTGAAGATGTTTCTTTTGATGGAACAGCATAAAACTTTTTTCCTGCCTTTTTCTCCTTTCTAGTCCCTTTCCTTGAATATGCCATTGTCACAATCAGTCTAACTTAGATTTTTTTTTTCTTCCTTCTTCTTGCCTTTTTCCTTTTTCTGTAGCACGCACACTGCGAGGTTCTTTCTCATCCCTGCTGTCTCCTATCATTTTTACTTTGTCCTGATGCTATGGGAGCAGAGTGTTCAGTCATTCCATGCTGCCACAGTCTTTCTCTCCTCTCAACTTTATTGCCTTTGAGTGATGCAGCAATCTCTGCATGGTACCTTTGCCCCGTGAACCTCAGGGACCCAAAACAGGTCAGGAGAACTTGACTAAAGGGAGAAGGTAGCATTGTATACCATTTCATTAAACAATTGATGTGTATGATATGACTGCACATACAATTCCCCTGCAAATAATGTTGCAGATCAACAATATGTTGAAACACTCCTGAGGCAGGTTTTGAAGTCAAATGTTTCTCTTCCCAAAAAAATCCTGACAGAAGCCTTGCAGGAAATCATAGTAATTCCAATCACAAACCATATTTTACTTCCTTTGGTTCCCGAATACGGAGTGTTACCCTTGGCTGGATGGCAGGTTGCTGCCAAAGCTGCTCTGTTACTCCCTTCCTTAGCTGGACAGGAGAAAAAGTAAAATGAAAGGCTTGTGGATTGAAATAGGGATGGGGGAGATCAGTCAGCAGTTACCATCACGGGCAGAGCAGACTCAGCTTGGGGAAATTAATTTAATTTATTGTCCAATCAGAGCAGGATAATGAGAAGTAAAACAAGATCTTAAAAACACCTTCCCTCACCTCTTCACTTCTTCCCAGACTTCACTTCTGATTTTTTTTGTACCTCCTCCTTCCCATTGGGGGAATTGGGGGATTTCCTTGGGGGATGGGGAATGGGGGCTGTGGTCAGTTCATTACCTGTTGTTTCTGCTGCTGTTTCCTCCTCAGGAGAAGGACTCCTCACACTCTTCTCCTGCTTCAGTGTGGATCCTCCTTTAGGAAAGGCTTCATGACTGTGGGCTGCACACCGGGTTCAGATCTAAGGAGTGAACTTTTCCTGTGGTCCATTCACATTGTAAGGGGTCCCACTGTTTGAGGTGTCTTTGTTGCACTGATTAATGCTTGTAAAGAATGGACTCAACTTTTGGTCCTGGTTCAGGATTCAACAGCAATGCCAAACTCATCTATTTTCATGTTCAGAAAAGCACTACCCCATTTCAAATCAATTATAACTTAGGGTTGAGTTTTGATTTGTAACTATAATGTATTGCAGTAATCAAGTTGAAAAGTCAGAATCCAGCTACGAATATGATTATACAGGTATAAAATAGTAGTTGGAGGATGACATTTTACCCATTTTTGATGGGTTATGGAAAATAAGAGAAGTGTATATTAAAATGCACTGAGAAATATAGGAGAGCAGCCAAAGACTGACTCAAAAAAAATCAAAAAAGGTCTGGCTGTAATCCAACCCATACTCACTCAGTGGGCGATAAGGGGTTTGACAAATCCCACGCTCTGGAGGTGAGGTGCTCTCTGAAACAGTTGTCTCCCCTCCTTTGTCATTCCCTGATTTTTTTGCTAATGTCACTTTTGAGCTTTGGCTGCAAAACCCTGCTGGCTCACACTGTTTCTTACAGGCTCTGTTGTGATTTGTAGCAGTTCTGCTGGCAGCTCACCAGCACAATCAAAAGGGTTTGCTGAGCTGCAAGGGCAACCTCCTTGGTCAGGCTTCATTGACAAGCTGGCAGGTTTGAGGGAGATAAGGCAAAGAAAACTCTGGAAGTGGTTCTGTAATTAGTCCCAGGTCTGGTTCTTAGACTGGTCCCTGCAAATTGCCTGCTAAGAGTTAATTTTACTGCTCTAAGTGCATCTACTGAAGTTTTAGGTGAACAGACATTTGTCTTTCAAAAAAATGAAGTTGCAGAAAGAAATCAGAAATTCTCTTCACTGCGAGTCAAACTGTAAATAGGGATGCTCTTCTTTTCACCAACCCCTATTCAGCAAAACAACCCTTCCCTTGTTCTGAGAATCCACTGAAGAGCACAACTGCACAGGAAAGGGGGAGTTATTCCTGTACTACAGCCTGCTCTGTCAGTGCAGCTAAACCATGGCCCAGTCATATGACACTGAATGCATGTGAGGGCTGAAATGCTGCTCCTCTTCTGGGTAATGAGAGCACTCCCATTGCCTCTGGTGAAGCCATGATTTATTTTAAGCATTAAAATTTAAGCACAGAGACCTCTTTTCACGTGGAATAATTGTTAATAACAATGAAAATGCGAAATTGACACTTTTTACAGGAGTTCTGAACGACATAAATTTGAAATATGCATCTAAATAGAATAGGTTGTATTAATTTGATTACATTAATAAAATATTATTTCATGAATTATGCTATTATTCTAGAATGATTTTAATACACTTATTTTTTATACATACAAATAAGCATGATGCTGCTTTCCTGGCATAAATCATATTTTTGCATGCAATTTGTTCCATCCTTGTGTCTTATTTGTATGGATCCTTAAAATTTTGATGTGATCATTTCTCAAGTTTAAAGAGGCCAGCTAATGCACCTACACAATGAACTAAATTAGAAATAAATTAAATCCTCTACTGCTTGTCCTTCTCACCACTTCCTGCTATATTGTAGTGGCAGCATGAAACTTATTTATCACTGTAAGAAAACATAAGCAGCTATTCAGAATAAAGGAGACACCCTCCTTACCTTTGTGCAAACACAATTGTTATGCAGTGTAGAATTGAGCTTTCTGCTCTACAAGAGAGGTGAGTGAAATGATAATCCTTTGAAGGTTTCTGCAGAAAAGCAATTGAGGCACAAAGAAAAGGAACATATGCACATTATTTCCTTTGTTAATTTTGAATGTTTTGTGGTAAACTATTTTCTCTTTATGAGTACTAGAGATGTAGTGTTAGCACTGCTGGAGCTGTTTTTCACTAAAACCCTCTACCACAGCTCCTGGTCATTTAGTCAGAGGAGAAATTAAAGGGCAATAGCACTTTTTTGGAAAGCATTATATCCCAGATTGAAAAAATAATGAAATGATAAAATCTAAACATTTTCTGATGCTGTCTTCTTGTGTCATATCATGTAAGAAAATTACCAGGTTTTAGTGGCTGTGACAATGGAGGAAAAGTAAGCATGTCCTCCCTGAGGTAGCCTCTATGACTGAGATCTAGATTTAAAAATGTTAGCATCTCTTCTTCAAGTTGCTCCAAAAAAAATTAAGAAACATTTCTGAAAGTCATATTCACTATCCCTTACTTAATTCCAGTAGGTAGATTTCAAAAGCGTTTGTTGTGAAAAATAACCCAAAAATATTTGATTTGAAAACCTTAGTAGATCGGTCTTTATTTCTGTGATTGTCAATTATTTATTAACCAATCTTCACAAAATAACTTTCATGCTGCGATTTGTTTACAGAGTCCACTCTGTAATCTGAATCTGATTGTGCTGGTTTTGCTCCTTGTTGTGTGGAGAAATGACAGGTGACAACTCAACTCCCCCATCCCCTAAGCACACACAAGCAACCTTTTCTCATATATATGTCAGTACGAGGTTTTACACATTCTGTATGTGTAAAAGTCTGTTATATAAATTAAGTAAAAATATCAGGGAGTAAACAATATGTAAACACAAGGCTGAACCAAGAATTCATCATCTGAAAGAGTCAAAACTGATGTGATGATATTTAACCCGTTTTAACACACTATAATGCAACAAGGATGCAATTTCTTTTATTGCTTTCTTGGTACATTTGCAGATATTTTGCAATGTCATTGAAACATCTGTTTGTAAAATGGTATCTAGACTACCTATACTAAATGCAAAACAAGATGATCCCAACCTATCAAATTTTATGAACTGAAATACAGAAGAACAGTTCTGAGGAATAGCTAGGAAACGTATTGTACTTTCCTGAAGGCCATATGCAAAAATAGCAAATGGGATGATGAAAAGAAGAGGAGGATTATCAAAACACGTTTTCTTGCCTGAAGATGCTGAGCTGTGCAAAACTATTTAAAAAGTGTGCTTCACCTGTTGAGTGGCAAACGAAAACTTTGAGTAAAGCACTGTTGGAACCTTGTTCTCAGAGCCAGCTGTGTGAGACACAGGTACTCCTAAGCGGAGGAGTACGGGGTGGGGGATCAGGGACCAGGGACCAGGCAGGCATGGCTGGGAGTGAGTGACAGGCGTGAGTTGGGAAGGACAAATGGGGCACGTGGGTGGAGGGACAGTGCTGGGAGCATGGCTGTAAGACACACGTCTGGAAGGAGGAGAGTCTCCTAACCTTCGCTGGGGCTAGGACCCCCTGGGGGATTGTGGCTGTGAGACACCCACACAGGGTCAGGGACATCCCTGAGGGACTGCATCCTGATGGGACCCGTGCTGGAGCAGAAGAGCAGTGAGAAACCAGACCAGGGGAGCAGAGGTTGTTCAGCCTGGTGAAGAGAGGGCTCAGGGCAGACTATATTGAGGCCTTTCAGTAGCTGAAGGGGGTTACAAAAAGCATGAAGAGGGACTTCTTACAAGGGTATGTAGTGATAGGACAAGGAGAAATGTCTTTAAACTGGAAGAGGGGAGGTTTAGAATAGATATTGGGAGGAAATTCTTTACTGTGAGGGTGGTGAGACACTGGAACAAGTTGCTCACAGAAGCTGCAGATGCTCCATCCCTGGGTGTTCAAGGCCAGGCTGGATGAAGCTCTGAGCAACCTGATCCAGTGGAAGCTGTTTCTGCCCACAACAGGGAGGTTGGAACTAGATGATCTTTAAGGTCCCTTCCAACCCAAACCATTCTGTGATTCTACAATGATTCTAGGAGGAGATGGGAAGGAGGAGCAGGAGGAAATGGCTGCATAGGGACAGCACTTTCCTGGGCAGCCCTCTGTCTTTCCAAAGGCAGCAATGGGGCCAACACCATGGGCTGTGAGAACAAGGGAAGGCAGGAAAAGAGCCATTGGTCTGAAACTGAAAGCAAAGAAGGAAATGAGAGGTTTTTCCCTCAGTGTTTGTTTAATTGTTTTTCTCAATACTCGAATCAGTAATTAAAAATGGATGTTAATTGCAATGAATTACATCAAGTGCAATTCCCCAAGCTCAAACTGCTTTGCCCACGGCAGGTCCTTACATTTACTTCTGATGGTGCTACTGAGGAGAGGTTTCAGTGATGCACAGAGCAGACATGCAAGAAGGAGGAAGCTTCTTCACAAATGACATGGTGGAAGTTCTCAAAGTGTTGGAGGAACATGTCCTTGAAACTATTGCAACGTGGGGTAACCTTTGAGGATGGCTGCCTGCTGCCAGTGCTGTTTAGAGTTTTACATCTTTATTTAAACTACATTATCAAAATGAATGTGAAATAAACTACTCTAATGCCTTGTCCTTTTCTGCATTGAGTACATTTGACAGGGGAAAAGGAATCCACTTATTATCTGTCTGATGAATAAATACAAAAATAAATCCTTATCATGAAGCTTGCTTATATAGGTCTGTTTCAGATATTAAGCCACTATATCTTGCCTCTAAATTGCATTATTCCCCAATGCAAACTGAAATTTTCACGAGGTGGCATTTCCTACTACACATTTGAATTTATATATATAGTAAGGCATACAGTGTTCAACATATATCAGTAAAAGCCTTTGATTTATTTTTCCTAGAACTAGGTCACATAAAGCATTCATTTTAGGATGAGGATATATATGTGCCTACTTTTACTGCCATTTTTGGCTCTGAATGAGAATATAGAGCTCTGTTAAAGAGGTATTTGTCAAGCAAAATAATGGCTTATTGTTTTTCTCTGAGTTAAAGGTGATAATTACTCATGGTTTATATGAAGCCATCGGCAATACAGAACTTCTCTGATATTGCTTTTCACCCTGTAGGCAGCCCTGTAAGTTTACCCTCAATGCCTGTTAATATCTTGGAAGTGGTTGATCATCCAGAGAAAAAATGAGTTATGGTGGGAAATGGCCTCCTGTGTCTCAGAGTTCAGAAGTCTGCTACTGCAGATAGCCACACTAAGTAACATCTTTCCTCCATCTCATCATTCCCCAGGTGAAAACTCCAGTTTTGCTGGAACTCATTATTCTTCAAGAAATACTCTCACTTTGCTGAGGAATAGAGCCTCATCTTCATGGAGTTGCTGGATAAATGTTAATGCTCAGTTTATACTCATTAATTCATGCACCTACAGAGATCTTTAAAGTAAAGAGCTCCACTTATGGTTTACCTCAAATCATATACTTAAAAAGCACAAACCAAATATATTTGCAAACTTTATAGAATTGTCTAAAACACCACTTTTTTTTTTTTAAGGTCTCATCTAATAAAGTAGACTTTTAATTCCCCCGAATAATTTTATAGCCCTTATATTAGTAATTTGTAGCCTGTGTTCATCTTTTGAATGCTAATATTCACAGTATTGCAAATGAAGCCAAGACAGAGCCCTCTTGCTGAAGTATTTCGCCTGAACCTCATTAGAGGATTGCTGTTGCCTTTTTTCTTGCATGTGTTACAGAAGTAGTAATTTTACAACCGATTAAATCAGCAAATGCAAATGTCAGTAAAATTGCAACATTGAGGAATTAATGGATTTTTAAGTGGCTAGATTTAATAAAGAGTTAATTCAGCTCTTCTGATTTTTTTTTGTCCTTTTGGTGCTAGATACAGATGGGACTAGGTGCAGACAATGCTTGGTAGCAAAGCTTACACTGATTATAACTGACTGGCTGATCTCTGTAAATTAAAATCTGGAGCTTTGCTCTTTGGGTTACTGTGAGGCACAGAGAAAATAATGAGTGGAAGGTAGAGAAGGCAAGAGAGGGAATCATAGGTTTACCTACACTGCATGCTCCAGAAGAGGCACTTTCTCTGAGAAATGCAAACTCAATCACTTTCCTTAACTGACCCTTCAGCCGTGAAATAACTTATTTCCAGTTTGTTTCTAGCTGTGTTTGGCTTCCTGTCTTGCACTTAGGGGTGGAGCCAGGCTTGTTCCTGAGGGCTGTTAGCTCTTGCTGGACTAGCTGGTTTTGGGCTCGGCAGATGGGAATGTGGCAATGAGATGTGGTAGGTACGAGCAGATAATGCAGTGAGACAGGGCTCCCTTTAAATTGGGACTGAACTGAATAAATTAGAGGGAATACTGTTAAAACTGCCTTGTGACCTACTTTTCTCTTGCATTTCACCAAGCAAGGGAGTCTCTGAGTCTTCTTCAAGCTTTAACGAGACCCTACTTTCCCCTAGTTGAACCCTGGGAGGAAAGAAACATCTCAGTGAATAAATGCCAGGAACCGAACTTAAGTAGACTGCGTGAATGTTAAACTTTTTTTTCTAGCAGGATTGATTTTAAAGCTCTATCGGGTTGTAAGTCTATTCCCACTGGCACAGAGAAGTCCAAGCAATTTCTTTTATCCCAGAAGAGGCTGCAGTACCTTACAGGCATTAATCTCACAGGCATGTGTTTGAGGTCTGCCCTATAGACAGGCCTGGGTAGATACAGATAACTTCAAGGATATCTGTAAAGCAGAGGTGGAGTTTGGGTGTCCAATTGGTAAGGGCAGCCAAAACTTTTCATATTTGAAGACTCTCAGGATGGACCTCTTGCCATGAAGACTGCTTCAGTGACAGCGAACAATGAACACAATCAAGAGTGCTTTTAAAAATAAATTTACCACCATTTGGGCATGTGATTTTTGGAGGGGGATTGGGAGAGAGAGCAGTTTGGAGATGATCTGAAAATCATATATCCCTTGTAGATGATATAGAGCTTGGAGCAGAGACTTCAGAACAAAAGACATAGGTTTTTCCTTGGGAACATAGAAATTCTGACTGTTTTGGCTTCCTTGTTCTCTTCAGTGAAAGGCAAAAGTGAGACTGAACACACACCAACTGGTGAGCAACACAATCCAGAAGGAACGAGCCCAAGGGTCCTTTCCAGTGCTCACCAGTTCCCATCCAGCATCATTGCTTGGTCTCAGATGTACAGCTACAGAAGAATGATACACAGGGAATGGGACTTCCCAGCAACTGGCTGAAAGTGGCTTCTCTTAAAATTTAAAAGTTTATATTTTTCCTTGTTTATTTTTTTGTGTTATGTGCTCCTGCTGACATCACAGCTGAGCAAACACCCTCCTGTCAATAGGCATGTGCTTTCCTTTTTCCTTGCAAGGTCTGAGCTGGGGAAAGCTGATCCATCTAGTTCAGGGACCCAAGGGAAACTAAGAGAGCAGCCAGCCAGCTTGCTGAGCTGCTCTGTCTATGTCTTGGCTGCAACAAAGAGCCTTTCCTTTGCAAATGAACACAAAATTTTTTACAAGGGAGATATAGTTGGAGGTGGGTCAGCTTAGTGAGGGAACTACAAGCTATAAATAGAAGATGTGGTGATTGTATGTGGGCAACTCTGTACTAGTTGTATGTTTTGATAGTGGATTTTCACATTTTGCTTTGCTCGAATAAGAACTATAAAACTTTGTTGTGGTTTTTGTTATTTTTGCATTTTCTTTATGGCTTAATTACCCTTCATGTCAGAAATAAGATATGCAAGCTGACAACAGAAAAGTTTGAGGTTCTAGAAAGATTTACGTGTAGTTTGATTTGAATTCAAAATGACGATTGTTCTGAGAAAATGGTGCTGTTCTGGATTGAGATCTTTCCTAGTCACAGTCAGTCCTGTGGCAGCACCAAAAATTTGCTTTCATATTTTTTCTGGGTTGCAATATATGACTTAAACAAGCTCTTGAGACCTATCAGAAGGGTGCTCATTATTAAACTCCACTAACATCCCTAATGTAATACATCCTTTTAAAAGGTCCTTAAGTTTGGAGCTTTGTCTGCAATCACTCTATTAAAACATCAAGCTGCTGATTAATCCAAATGACACTAAGCAAATGATTGTGTCTCTTCCTCTGATGCCCACACTTTTGCCTGCACCACTCAAAATGAGGATATTTCTTTCTTCTTTCCCTTTTTAAAGGGAAAGGCAAAGGACTCCTTTGCCAGAGAATGTGGTTCTCAATTATGGACAAACAGAAATCTGAACCAGCTCTGAATACATTTAAAAGTTACACAGACAAACCCCCCAAAATCTCACTTTGGAAAGACTTCTCATATCAGAAAAGTACAAATAACAAGATTTTGAGAGGCAGAATAGGTCAGAGCAATTGCAGATGAAATTCAAAGCATTGCAGAGGACTTTTGAAAGAAGTAACATGGAAATAATCTTCTACCTATTCCTTTCCTGTCACATAATTGTGCTCCTTGAATCACGTGCTCTTTGAATTGCTATATATCTTCACATTATTTTCTTCTTCACTAGAATTTTAATTTCATGGGCACCTAGTGCTCATGCTCTCTCTTCTGATATTTTTACCGTAATTGTTATAGCGTCAGCTGTGCTGATCACTTCAGAAGGCTGAGGTCTTAAAAGTGTGGGTACACACATTCCATATTTATATAGGTTTTTATCAGGAAATTGGATTTTTTCACTCACTTGCTGTATCAGTGTAGAAATGGTCGGAATATTATTGCAGGGGCCTTGGCTTTCCTCTTGTGTTGAGATATTTCAAATGGAAAATGGAGTTGCCTTTTAAAACATACCCTTGATAAGAAATGAACTCCAGATCTGTGTCACTTGAATTATTTAGCCTCACACATAATAAGTAGAGCAGCTTAAGTTCTCCATGGAAGCAGTTTACTTAAGAAAGAGGACAAAAATCAAACCAGTTGCATATTTAAGTGTGACTGCACCAGTGTGTAAACCTCACCACACCATCATGTTAACTTTCGATAGCCATGAAAGGAAGATGATATATTTTCATTCAGGTCATTTAGAAGGTGTGTAGAAGATTTCCTTCCCCTGCAAGCCCAAATTATGCAGTCTTGTTTCTTTTTGAATCCAATCTGTCTGTGTCAGAGGCTCAGCAGTAAGTCTGCCTCTCTGTATGAGGGAAATTGTTTTCTACTAACTGATGACCTCAGCATAGCAGTTTCTTTTCCAGCACATCAAAGCTCACAGTCAGACTTGCTGCAGCAAGTGCACTTTTGAGTGGCTTTATGACATATAAAGACCCTCTTTGGCATTCATACTGTGCTTTTCTATTGTTTACAAGCTAGCAGTGAATTATTTATGGAAGTTGCTGGAGATATGACTCTCCTTTTGCCCAAAAGCTGTATTTTATCTTATGGTGAGATTTCATGTGAAAGTTATTTTGGGGGTTTATGTCCTTTTTACATTTATTTGACAGTTTTTATGGGACCAATCCCTTGATTCCAGTTTTTGTTACTGATAAAATCATTCTCTGAAAATGATTATTAAAAGCAGCATAGCTTTAATTCAGCTGATGATATTTTTCTTTGCTTTTCTGTTTTTGAGTGATTTCAGATACGATCATACTGAACAAGCTAACATGAATATTCTTAGCAAAGGAGCAGCCATTTTGTTTCTTCAGATAAACTTTAGATCTTGAATCCCTTTATAGTCTATGGTGAAAAGTAGCCACTGAAATTAATCTGACTCCAAGATACTCTCTTTTCAGAAGCCCTGGAACAATCTTAGTGAAATAGGGGAAAATGTGGCATGACCACGTGGTTATGATCATGGATGACTGGATCAAATTTTTTGGGGGTTTGGTATGGCTTTTCAGCTTATAGGAGTAAAATTTTGTGTGGGAGGTGTTTTGAATATTTATAACATGGGATTTTCAGAAGCGGGTAGGACCATTAAAAATCTGTTTAATTTCATTATAAGAGAGCTGGATTGGCACTGAATGCTTTAGGATATACTATTTTTAGTGTGAGCTGTTCCTCTTGAGGGTTAAGTATTTATGTTGGCTGCTTCTTGTTTCTCTTCTTTGAGGGTATATGTGATCTTTTGAAATACATCATGGCTGCCAAATTTTAATCTGAAAGACTCAGATGAGTTGCCTAAACATTGGCATTTAGTTTTATTTGAGATGCCACAGGACATCCCTGACATCTGAACAGGGCTGACAGATTACTCGAGAAAGAAGGGAAATAGAAGTATTGCTGGTTTAGCAGCTGAAGGCCAGCCAGAGTACCCTAGAACATCTCAAATGGCATTAGCAGTCCGTGCTCAGGATGTGAATCATGCCTTTATTTCCTTTGTGGATTCCTTCAACTGTACAGGTATTCTACTGAGGCAAAAGAAATTGGAATCAGCTTTGCTAATTACTTTTGCTGTAACACAGCCTTAGTGGAGACAGGACATTTCCCGGTTCTTATCACAGTAGTTGCAGTTTCCTGTTTGACTAATGTCTTGTCTTGTATTTACATGTAACTTTAAAGATCTCCATCTGCAGGGACCTGTTTTTATGGAAAGGCATTGGCCCAGGTCTTGGCAAAAATACAGGTATTCCAAAGAAAGACCATGCTCAACTGTAGAGCACTGCGTGTGCATTTGTCCCCAGAAGGGGAGACCCCTGCTCCTGCTTGTTTATTCCTTTTCTACTCACACAGCCCAGCAAATAGAACTGGGTCTTTATCTCAGTAGCTGGGGCCTGGCATTTCATAAAGACCTAGTGCCTACTTGACTGACATTTTTAAATTCGCTTCTAAATCAAGGCCTCCCCACTCAGTCAACCACCCACAGAATGACATTTCAGAAATAAAAGTGTAACATCTCTGCAGATCTGTCCCTGGTTACTGAAGCATCTTGCAGTCTCCAAGATAATTAAAGCCTTACCTGTGAGCTGTGGTCCTATATGTGAAACAGGACCTTGTCTCTCAAAATACCAAAGGCTTTGGAACCTGAAAAAAGCAGATAAATTTTAGTCAGTGACTTTAAGACCTATTTTCTGCCTGAGTTAGGAGTCAATGTAGAAACATGACGGAGCTAAAACCAGTAGGGGATAAGGCTTACTGGCCCTTAGGGAAAGTTTTCGTGGTTGCTTATACCAAAGTTCTGCATACAGAGCTTCCATCACAGTCAGTTATAGCTGTACATGAGGCAGGTATTGAACAGGAATTGATCCAGTCAAATATTGCAACCAAAATTAAAAAATGACCAACCAGTAAAAAAAGCTCAAAGTGAAGAGAAAAATGCCGGGTAGCTAATTATTTCAAAGGAATTCTGAAATTCCAAAAGAATTAAAAAATTTCCTTAGGAAAGCTATGCTATCCATAATAGGCAAAATTATTCTTTAATTTCAGCCAGTATTTGTCCTATCAGTACTACTACTACTACTAGTACTATATATTAGCACAAGTACTACAACAGCATACTAACTAAAAATATACCCAGTTTAACTCACTTGATTTTGAGTACCTTTATTTTTTTCTTCTTAAACACAGAAGGGCACAGTCAGGCCTATTGTCTTAGAAAGACCCCTTAAGGTTTATCAGTAAAAAGTAGCCCCGTGTCCTTCACTGCAAAGCTGGTTGTTTTGTTCAAACCACAGTCTATTTCTTTCCCCTTCCAGATTTCCACTGAAGAGCAGCGATGGTTTATTCTTGGTTCTTTAAATTCAGCAGACAAGCTTCTCACATCTGGTCAATTACCTGTGTCCTACTTGCCCTTTCTGTCTAATCCCTCTCTTATATACAAGTCCTTTATGATGTGACAGTTGAACATTAAAAACAATGTGAGGTTAGATCAGAGGCAAGCTGAAAGTAACCCCTGTCTGAATGACAGATGCTTGTGCTGTACTTACATTTTGCTTCTCCAGCACAAATGCCCATGAAGATAATCTTTCACATATGACTTTACAGAAATTCAAGTTAGAACAAAATTTGTTAAGAGACCTTTCCAAAATTAAAATCATTGAAAAAATGAATTCTGCATAAATGAGTTTGGTATTTATTGGCAGTGCTTGTTTAAAGCTATAAGGTCTTGTAAAATTCTTGTTAGAAATGACTGAACAAACCCTGGATTTGCTGCTTGGGCAGTGAAGTAAAAATAAAGCACCTTAAATGCCTCACGCTGATGGATGACACCTTTGTGTTCTGTTTATGAGTGACTTTAGTGCTATAATTTTGTGACATTTCAACGTGGGACATTTTTTAACCCCATCTGGAGATAAGTTAATTTCTCTTTTTTCCACTGGTCTTTGCTTTCTCCTATACCTCAGCCTTTCATACTTACAGTAAAAGCAACATAGACTAACATTGAATAATAATTATTCTAAAATGTTAGTTATGGCCAATATGTGCTTGGACTGGGCATAACCAGTGACCAAGAAGTGACCAAGAACACATGTCTGTGGAATAAATATTTCTGAATAACTTTAACTTTTTCTGGGGGCCATGGGATAGACTAAGCCAGTGTCCTGGTTCTGGCCAGGGCAGGGTTAATTTTTGCAGTAGTGGGGGGACATGGCCAGAACATGGAGGTTATTCTACACCACCTCACTCATTGCCTGTGCCAGGGGGAAGAGGGTCTCTTCTGGGGAGAGATTATGTCTCATATGCCCCATAAATATGTCTCATATTTGTATATATTTATGTTGTATTTACTCAGGAACTGTGCTCCTGTGCCTAAGTCACAGATCTCCAGAGATTCGTCTTATTCTTCTCTTTAATATTTAGTTAATCACAAATGGTTTAAATAAGATTTTTCCAAATTGTGGTCTGAGGATGTCTAGTGGATTGCAAAGCTGTGGAAATTGTTTTCTGGGTTTATTAAACTGTGTTTTCACCAACATTTAGAATTTGAAGCATAAAGAGTGCATGAATATCTACAAAAAATGAAGAGAGCAAACAATGGCCTGCTCCTTACTTACCACATTGGAGCATGATATATTCTGTCCTTAGGGCAGACAGTGTGAATGAAGACTGCAGGTACTGATTCCCAGTCCCAAGTAAATTTCATTCTGGACATTCCAGTTTGCTTGGCTTGCTTATTCTTGCAGAAGCAGCAGTTTTCCAGGCACACTGCATAATACTCAAGACTAATCTAGCATAGCATTAACTGAAAATGTTAAACGTACATTTTAGCTTTTGCCAACACTAAGTATAAACTTTATGATAAATGAAGAAAGGATATTTATATCTGTGTTTTCAGAGCTCTCAGAGAACACAGGAAATCTATACATTCACTCTACGGTCCCCAACCCACTGCCATTTCCATGCCCTTAACATGATATTTATTCATTGCAAATTAAAGTCTTATAATTTCTGCCTTCAATTCCTCTGTAATAACGGAAGCTGTAATCTAAACAAGCTGCTAGATTCCAATGACATATTCATTAGGACTGAACTATTAGTTTAGCACATCCTGAAAATAGGGACTGCTTAGTACATTTGTGCAGATGTCATTTTGCTGCAGGCACAAACCAGGAAAGGAATGACTACAAAACAAACTACTACAGTTCTGCGCATACCAGTTGTTTTGGTAACTGTACCCTTCCTTCCTCCTCCAAATAGTATTCCTCTGACAGGAGGTGTGCCTGGCACGGCACAGCAAAGGCATAAGCTGATATTTGGAAATCAAACTAAGAGAAAGAAGGGAATTCAAAACCATTGAGTGAAATGTCTTCTGAACCTAAGATACATCAGAGAATGGAACCCACTTTCTGCAATAAAATTGCTGTTTTAAAATGGTAAAAAAGCGCATAAGTTCACATTGCACCATATGGTGTTGAGTTAAATCTGCTTCATAGTTTTGAGTCAAGAACATATGCACCCAATGAAGTGACAGTTGTTAGAGAAAATATGACTGTTTTGTTAGTAAATAACATTAGAAAGCTACAAACAGTCCCTAGTTTTTTTTCTTCTGCAGTAGATTGTTATGCAGAACAGCTACTACCATGAATGAGCATTTAAAGTCTATCAACTCCTAATCACTTTAGAGGGTGAAGGAGCTGTCTCGGTGTGCATGAAAGTCTGCACAAACTTGCTTGTCAGAGGAGATCACATAAATACATTTGTTATACTGCAGGTGGCATTTTAATGTTTCAGTTCCACCTTTTTGAATGAGGAGTGATCAGGCTGTCAATCAGAGTGGAGCAAGAGAAACAGCCCCTTTTTTGTCAGATGCACTTTCCCATTTCATCCTATATATCTCATGTGCGTAAGTCAAGACATGGATAGTGCTAAGTGCAGGCTGAGTCAGGCTGCTCAGCCTTTCGTGTTTACTTATTCCGCTGGGGCAAAACTGTGGCTGTTTTAGCACAGTGCTCTGAACCTGGTGGACAGATGTTGGTGCTCTGTACTGGGTGCTGGTGAACAAGTGTGCCAGGCACCTGGCAAACTGGTGACTTTGTACTCTGTGTCAATCCTGGGTGACAGCTCTGTGGAGGAGTGGGAGAGGGACAGAGAGCCGTAGAGGAAAAGACAGACATTACAGAGGATATAGCAAGGACTCAGACAAGTCTCTGCCTTCTTGTTAACTAGCTTTTACTGTGTCTAGTCCCATTCTGAGTTTGGGAGCAGTAAGAAGATATTTTGGGTGCCTGCCATGATTCACATAAGGAACTGTCCACACTCAAATACTTCACTGGCTTCAGTGCTAGTGCTATCTAAAATAGCAACTGCAGTTTCTGAAGAGCAGCATGTCTGTGTGCTGTCAGGGATGTGATAAAGGTTTAGAGAGAAAATCAGTGGGGGGGAGCCCAAATAATACCCTGCCCAGCTGCTGCCAGGCTCAACCCGGGAGTCATCAGCCCACCTAGGGCTCACTCGCCCAAACACAGAGGAGCACTGGGGCACCATGGCAGGTAGGAGTGGACCTGAACTGAGGATTCCTTAGGAAACCACCACCTGTCTGGGCCTCTCCCAGGGCTGCCCCAGAAAAGCTCAACCCCAGTGTCCAGAGTGAAATCCCTTACAGCACTCTGAATCACCTTTTGGACTAAGAGGGCTACTGCCTAGGGGCAGGACCCCTTGCGTGATGCAGGGGAAAGGCAGTTTGGCATCTCGCATGACTTGCGGGGAGGAACCAAAGGTGGAAAAAGGACATGTTTAGATGATTTGGGGAGGAACAAGAATGGGAAATCTGAGAGGTACGCAACACAAAAGGGCTTGTTGTATGTAAATTGTGGGCTGGTCAGCCTGTATGGCTGGCCATGCCCCATGCTTGGTCAGCAGTCTGTCCTGTCTTCTTATTAAGTTCCTTTCTAACTGTTTCCTGGGTCAGTGACTTTATTCTGTGTATACACACATGTGCACAGAAGTGTGAGTGCAGTGACTGGAGTCAGACCATGGGCTGGAGCAGCTGTGTGCCCATCGTGCCCATGGCCACAATGAGTGTGGATGCGTCACCAACAGTGGAGACCAAGCTGGTGAGCAGGTGAAGAGGCCTGGGAGCAAGGGAGTCTTTAAGGGCCAACTGTGAGTGCAAGAGTGCCTGTGTATCTCTAAAAGCTGAGGCTCAGGGCACAGGATGATGGTTATTGGGACCTGGGAAGTGCCAGCTTGGTGTGTGTGGGTTTATATGTGTGCATGACGATCTGTACTAGGAACTGGAGTGGGATCACAGCTTTGGGATTTCATATGCCCACGTTCCAGTAGCTGAGGAAGCTGAGATCAAGGGAGAGCTACTTGGCAGACTGTCTAAGACCAGCCACTGACACACAGAAACACACAGGTGTATATATGTGTTTATATATATATTTATGTATATATAATTGTGCATGTAGGTACGTATATGGTGTGTGTACATTCGGTGTGTGCATGTCTCTGCTGGGAACACATCTTTAGCTTCACTTCCAACTGGGCCCTGGGACATGGAGCAGGCTTACTTCTATCAGGGTTCTGGATCCAACATGATATATTTTACTCCAACATATTCATTATATATTATGTTTATTCAACATTTTATTTTCTTTCCTCACTCATCATTCATGTTAAAAGCCCAGTGTCAAGGACAGCTTTCAACTGCAGCAAGTGTCTTAGAGTAGTGCTAGACCTGTATTTTGGTAACACATACCTCTTTCTGAAACCATGCCATTAGAAGCAATTATTTAAAGCCCATCCTGCTGTGTGCTGAAGGGATCTGCTGGAGCACATGGATGCTGGGATAGAGCCATGTGGTACCAAGAAAATTAAACTTTTTCTTATCTCACGAGCCACTGACCAGGAACAGTGTGCATGGAAATAAGCTCGCGACAGCTGTGAGTCTCCACAACTTGTGCTCAGCTCTCCACGGGGAGGAACGACTGCTTTTTCTCAATTAATCCTGACAGCAGAAAGACTGGACATGTGACAGCTACCTTGACAAATATCTTGATCATAGTGCTTAATCTTTCCTTGACAGTCTTCACAACCAATGAAACATAACTTCTATCTTTAAGCTTGACAAGATCCTGGAGAGCTCAAACTAATTGGTAATGTTGAAGTGTAAAACCTTTGAAAACGTGTTTACAGGTTGTGGTGACATATATCTAAGTACAAAATTCTTTAACACCTCTAAGACGCTATAAGTGTTACTCTGTTCTCTGCTGAGGGCAGTTGCTTTACTGCTGCTTTTGCTGACCTTCCTTTCTCTCATTTTTGCAGTGCTTGCTCAGGTTTTGTTTTTATAATTCCCCTCCTGAACTGTAGCATGACTGTGTTTGAATCTACAAGATGATATTTGGTGAGCAGCTGATCTCTAACTAACTGAGGTGTTCATCCTAGTCAGCACTTTAGCTTTTAGATGAATAAAGCATGAATTTGCCTTCAAGGTCCTGTGAAATTCTGACTGCAATATTTAAGAAAACATCTTTGGGTTCTTTCACGTCCTTGCCCCCTTTTGCCCAAAAGAGGGCACTCTATACCTGATTTTCTTTCAATTCTTTTTACTCTTTTTTTTTCTTACTTTTAATCATTAATTGCACGAAAGACGGTGCCACTTTTTATTTACAGTTCAAATACATGGATCTCCCTTGTTCATCTCTAATGAGAATCATTCACAAAGTAGGGAAAATGAAAAACATTCACTGCAATACAGTAAATAATGAAGTACTTATTCCTTTCCAGTTTTTCTCCACAAGTAAAAAACAGGAATTGGCTCACGGTCTGACCTGTAGTGTTAACCTGTAAGTAGTTTCATTGGGGAAGCAGAATTTGGGCTTTCCCATGGTGGAAGCATAAAATAATCCAGTCTTACGCTTTTGTGTGGCACCATGTTGGGCTTCCCTCCCTTGATCTTACTGCTTCTTGGGACAAATATATCATAGAGTCGTGGTATCATAGAATACCAAGCTGGAAAACACCTCAAGGATTCTCTGGTCCAACATTTCTTGACAAAAGAATGGCCTAGAAAGATGGGTAGGCACCCTATCCAACTGAATTTTAAAAGAATCCAGTGTTGGGGAATCCTCCGCTTCCTTGGGGAGATTATTCCAATGGCTTGTTTTCATCGGAAAAATTTTTCCTCTTGCGTCCAGTAAAAATCTCCCCAGGAGTGACTTGTACCCTTTACCCTTTGCCTTTTCCCAGGGACTCCGAGTAAATGAGGATGTTTCCACCTTTGTAGCCGCTCTGTGAGTACTGGAACATGGTGGCAAGGTGTCCCCTAAGCCTTCTTTTCCTCAGGGTTGGGCAAACCCAGGTCTCTCAGCCTCTGCTCATACAACAGGCTTGCCTGTTCTTTGGTCATCTTGGTAGCCTTTCTCTGGACTCCGTCTGGTGCGTCCACATCTTTTTGTATAGCAGGGACCAAAACTGAGCATGTTATTAAGGCTGTGATCTGATCATTAGAGTGGGATAAGGATTTCTTTGTCTCTGCTGGTGATGCCCATTTATCTCAGGGTTTTACCTCTATCTATCCCTAAACCTCTCTCTCTCTTTCTAACACATCATCTAGATCTGCCACATTATCTGTATCTTTATCCATATTCATATCAATATATTTCTTTGATTTGGTTTGAAGACTTCAGTTTGAAGATTAAAGTCTTAGAAAGTCAATTACATTTAAAAAAAAGAGGACAACTATTTCTATACACCAAAAAAGGAAAGTTCTCTTTACTTACTGCTTAAAAAATATCATACTAAGAGTTTAATTCCACATATTTTATCTGCTGACTTTGCTGCTTCTGAACACCAATGCTGTCTCAATAGCTACTATTGCTCAGTTCTCAGGGTAGGGTTTAACCCACCTCTACATCTCTTCAAGCCTTCTTGATTTCTGTTTAATTGTATGTATTTTAAATCAGCTCTGAACAGGTCTGCCTGTTTTTCCATTTGGTATTCTGGTAGTCAAACCTCTCCTCTGACAAGTGCAGGTAAAGAAAATCCACTTCATGACTTCATGGAAAAACTTTCGGCTTCAGAAGTAATATTTGTCAGTAAGAGACTCTCACATATTTATATATGAAGTTATACATACTTTTAAAATATATTTCAAGAGCTGTAAAACATTTTTAGAACTGCAGACTCCTATTTCTGGCTGCTCAGCTACCTTTAAAAATTGGCTGCTGATGCTTCAGTTAAAGCATCTTTGCTTGGGTCTCAGTTGAAGCATTCAAGGCTTGGCAATCTCTTCAAGGAGTCTTTGTTTATGCCAAAAGGATATTACATCCTCAGCCCAACATGATTTCAGCTAAATGGAATAATATGCAAATTCATCACACAGCGTTACCACTCACCATATGTGCAGAGAGTCTGCTTTTCTCTGTGGTTGTTGGCCTCTCCAGATTCCCCTCACGGACTGTCAAAGTTGGGACAGGACTTCATTTTTAATCTAAACTTTCTATCCCAAAGTTATACATCCACAGGGTGGTTGGGCACTGGGCTCCCCAGGAAAGTGGCCACAGCCTGACAGAGCTCAAGAAGTGTTTGGACAGAACTCTTGGGCACACGGAGTGACTCTTGGGGATGGTCCTGTGCATAGCTGGGATTTGGACTTGATGATCCTGATGGGTCCTTTTCGACTCAGCTTATTCTGTGATCATATTTACCTGAATATTCCTGAAACAAAGTACCTTATCCTAGGAAGAGTTTAGCGACTGATTGAATTGAGGTATTTTATGTGCATAGGCGTATACACACACACACATACACACAGAGATAAACACAAATACATACATATATGTATATATGTACATATATATACATCTTCCTAGAAAAAAAAGTAATCCCAGAAATTGTTCAAGTTTGATGGATTTTTTCTTTCAAGAAAGGACATTTTCTATGAGAAGTAAGGGCTGATTAGATAAAAAAGTAATTAGTTAAAATGGAAGACAAGAAACACACAAAATCTGCTCTATGGTGCAGCATAGGACTTCGAAATTCTTTATGGTGAACAAAGTCTTATAAAGCATGGAGAAAATGAATTAGTGATCAAACAAGGTTGTTTTGCCCATTTAAAAAGTTTTGAGAAAGAATGAATTTGTTACGTTCAAATATAGGATACTAAAATTGTGAATGGAAATATATTCGTAACATAGTTAAGGATAAGGAAAGATATATCAGTGAAAGTGACAACAGTTCAAGTAAACACTGTCATTTAATTCTAAAAAATACACTGGTTTACATCCATTTAAATATATATATGGACTGTCATGTTGATGTTGGAAAAAGAGACAGAACCAAACAGATAAAGGAATCATCTTGACACAGCTGTGTGTAACATTCAGGAGGCCTGGAGTTACAGTATTTAATTAAAAAAAAAAAGAAATTCAAATCTTCTCTACAGAAGTTTTCAGAAGTTACAAAAGGGATTGTAGCAGGCTTTTTGTGCTAAAGAATACTAAATTTGTTCACCTTGGAGAATGATTCAAACCATAAGAAAGAGGTCTCAATAGAGCACATTTTGCTCAAAATTAGTTGCATGATAATTGTGACTGGTTTTCTTAAATGGAACCCTGTAGGAAAATCAGCTAGAATTACAAACTTAGTAATATTAACCCTGTGGGATATATTATTGGGAAAAGTGGTTTTAATAAATAATATGTTTTTGTTCAAGGGACACAATGCTGAAGATAAATGGTCTGAAACAGGGCATTGTGCAAGTGAAAATCTTGGAAGCTGGGATACTGCTAGAATAACACAAAAAAACTTCAATAACTTTTGATCCAGCTGTCTTTTCCTGCTCTTAACACTGCTTATGGTTTAATACCATCTTACTACCACTGCCATTAGAAAAAGTTGCCTTACTCTAGATATGCCATTGCATGCAGTGTTCAGACACAGTCATCTCAGGAGTTTTCAGTTAAAATATAATAAACAGAAATAGATGTACCTCTATTTTGTTCAATCTAATTATATATTGTGACTAAATGTGTAAGAAACAAGAAATCAGGAATACTGTATATTATTTTCACTGTGGGTGATCAAAACATTATTTAGTGGTTCTGTAGTTATGATGTATTAGGAAAATTCACATTCAAACTAGCAACATCCACCTGAATGGTTAGGCTAGTTAGAGTGCACCGAGCTATAATAGAAACCATAAAAGGGAATAGTTTAAAGCATGCTAGCAGACTTTTCATTGATAATGTATTCAACTAAGTTTGTTAAAAACCCACAGGTGTAAAGCACATTAAAGTGCAATTGCTCTGACAGTTCAAGGCAATTGCTACATATTACATATTAGGGCATATTTTTACTATTTACTTTTAAGATATTTATGCACCTGAGGAACCACATCTAAAACATCATAAAAGAGGAAATGGTAAAAAAGGAGCCATAAACCCAAATGACAAAGAGAACAAGAGTTATGAACACAGTTGGTGAGAATTGTAGTAAGTGTATAAGTGGACAAGGAATTGCTGAATGTTCTCACATACACATTTTCTACCATGGAAAGAAATCAAAATGCACTTACCCACAGACTGCTGAACACTGTTGAGCTTTCACTAATCTCCTGGAACATTAATCACTTGCAAACTTTAAATTGTTAATGTGAATAGAAATGAAAGAAACAATCTCTTTCTCACAACAAAATTTATTTACTTTTCTCAGTCTGCAATTGTTTATGTAGTTCTTAAGAAACCTTCACTCAACCTTAATGACATCTCCATCTCCAATTTGAGTCAAATGAATTGGAAATTGCAAAAAATAACTGGACTGTGAAGCTAGTAAGCTACTACCATACAATTACAGGGGGAAAAATCCCCATGCTTGTACCCTCAAAAAGGGAAGAAGTAGAGACTTCAGAAAGCCTATTAGGGACTAGATTGTGGTTATTGATTTTACATAGAAAGCAATCAAATTCACTGGTAAATCCCCTTCAGAGATAATTCTGTTTGAAGAGCAGGCAAGTCTAATTGTTAAAACACACTTCTCTTGTCTACCTTTAGCATGTAGCACAACCACATCAGCTGCTCAATTAATGAAGGCTGGCTTACAGCAAAGTCCAAGGAATTCAGGGACTTCAGTTTTGGTGTGAATCACAAACTGCACACAGGTTCAGGGAAAAAACACAAGCAGTCCCATGGTCATTCACAAACACGCTGAAAGATTTCAGCCTGCCAGATTGGGATTTACGCATTTAAAACACACAGACATTCCCAGAGAAACCTTTGTCTTCCCATCAGGCACAGACAGGTTCTCTTCTTGAAAACCTTGTGGATGGCAACCATGGGTAGCCAATGCACATACAGAAATGCCCATGCTGGGGGAGAGCATACCTGACAAATGGACTTCTTTTGCAATTGAATCTCAGCAGGTGGAATGGTGTAAATGGACATTTTTCCTGCTGAGGACAAGTGAACTGGAGCACAATTCTGCCAAAATACATGCAAATGCCCCGAAGACTCAGGTGAAGAGCAGTGGGACTAAAAGCCACCTCTACATCTAGCAGCTGGAATTGAGGCTTCTTTACATAAGCTGAAAACGAGAGAAGAACAAGTTAAAGGAGGTTGTCTGCTGCCCAGAGGAAGGATACTCAAGTGTGGTCCCACAGAACAGGCTATCCTTGCCTATTTCCCACAGCTAGTGTCACATTAAAAGCCTACACACTCCAGGCAGCAAGACAAAATCCCAGTTCTCATCACTTCTTGATATAAGTGAGACCTACTCTTATCTACTTCCGGCCAGGACTTACACCCAGCCATGACTTACCTCATTGGAATCTAGGTCTTCTCTGGACGTATTAGTGTGTTACCTCTCCTCATACTTCTGTAGCTGAGAATATCTAAACCCCATGTCTTAAACCTGGCTGGCTGAATACCAGTTTCTGTAGCCTGTCATTTTGTCACAATTCACAGTAATATATGTGGTTCTGAAGATTAAAGGGTACACTGGACAAATTGCAAGTGTAATTTAAGTCTAAACATTTTCTGCCAGCCCTGCTCTCTAATGATGCCAGTTAGTTTTCTGTTCAGTGCCCTTTTAGTTTTCTGTTCAGTGCCCTTTGGTATAGCCATACACCAAGTGCTTCATTGTATGAAGCACTGAAATGAAAAAATCCGTCTTGTAATATCAGCAACAGAGACATGACCAATATAGGAGGAAATGAAGTATTGTTTCTGGAGAACAGCAATTTTTGGAAACTGTTCTTGGCCTGCTGATTACCAATTGCTCCCTGACTTCGGAAGTGCTGCAGCAGACTTGTACATCATACTGGGAAGCTTTTTTCTTCTTAAAAAAAAATCTTCTTGATTTTACTTTGGCATTTATTGTGAATCAGAATCTCATTGATCTGCTCATGACTTGCATCAGTTTACTCATTGGCTCATTAACACAACTGGTTTTGGAGATGCAACTTCATCTTTGTCAGAGGAAAAGGGAACTTGTTTGAATTGATCCAAATAGTATAAAAAGCAAGACAGGAAAATAAGATTTCTTTTGTTTTATTAGAAAAGTGTAATGTTCCCTTACTGATAATAAAAATTTAATGAAAAGCAATTAGCAAAAGAAATAATTTTCAATAAAGGCAGTAATGTTCTTTTAAGTCATACTTGATAGCTCAACAGAACTGTGTTTTATATTCAGTATTAAACTCTATGACAAAGAAATTACGGAAGTTTTACCAGGCATAATATGATTTATTCACCATGAACATGCAACACTGACTGGTAGTATCTTTTCTGTGACAGGACTAAAATTAAACTCAGGGCTTTCAGCAGATAAAAATACCAAAGCACTATCAGCCATGAAGATCTCTGTTGGATCTTAAATCTGATGGGAGATTAACATCCTGTGATGGAAGCAATGCTTTATTTCGAGGTTTCATTTGTAAGTGCTGTACAAATTAATAATAAATAGACCTTTCAATTAGTGGTTTATCAGTTTCTAATGCCTTCTGGGCTGATAGACTGTCTATAAACATGTTCTATAGGCCTCTATTGATGTTCAGTCACTATCCATGAATTATTACTGTCTGAAATAAGGAAATAACACCTATTAATCACATATTACCCACTGACAATACATCCAATACAAAGATATTTGGGGTGATAACTCCTGCTGCATGGTGCTCTCCTTCAGCAAAATGCCTTTGTCAAAGCTAGCAGCACAGTTTCCCCAAATGTCCTGTTGAAGTCTCCCTCAATGCAGTGGTAATCCCTTCTCATTTCAAACAGTTCATGAAGGGATGAAATAAATTATTGTCTGTCTGACTGAAGGGGCTTGTGTATGTAATTATGATATTAACTGTCTCAGCAACAAAAACCCAGCCCCAAACCTCAATATGCTTTATCACTCCTCTTAGCTATGAAGATTGAGGGGAGTACTAGGATAGTAAATGTCTTTTATTTGGCTCACCCACTACCAAGAGTTTTGTTGATTGAACTCTAGGAATGATCAGAGAAATGCAGGAATATTGCTTTCTCTGTTGCTGATTTCCATGGTTTGAGTAGTGCAAGTTTGGAGGGAAGATTTTACTTATAAACATTTGATGTAATCTAGGCTTGTCCTCTGAAGTTTTTGTACATGAAGGGATAAAATAAAATATAGCCAACTATCCTTCTGTGTTTCCAGAATAGTTTTAAGTTATGGAGCAGTAAATCACTTAGTGTTTACATGATTTTAAGTATCTTTATTTTCTCAGAAATTCTGAGCATAGTCTTATCCCACTTCCAAAGTTCTATTTCCTCTCCTTTTTGGGAAATATTTCAAGTGTTATTTGGACTTGCTAATTCTATGTTTAATGTCTTGAAGAAGGAAAGAAGAATGTTAAATGTTAGCTGGCATGAAAGATAACAGTTATTTATCTTGTGTTACTTTGTAAAGATAGGTTAGGAAAATAGGTACTGGTTGGAAAGGTCAGAGAGAGCCGGGAAAGAAGCGCCCAGGCTGGCAGAGGAGCAGCGCCAGTGCTGGGAAGGCAGGAGCATATCACTGAGAGGGGTGACGTTGTGGCAGAGGAAGGGATGCTGGCGATGAGGACGGTGCTGAGCAGGGGGGTGAGGAGGAGCCCGTGGTGCTGACAGTCAGGCTGTGTCTCAGTCACCGCGCGCTGCTGCTCAGCCAGAAGGAGCCAGTGACCGCCGCGCGGCAGACTCGCAGCGCAGCTGCGGACTGCAAATTCTCCCTGCCTCTCAATACGATAGAGCAGGTATCCGCTCCTGGTGTCTGAGGAAGTGTTAATTACTATCCTGTGTCTTCACCTAAAGTCCAGGCTCTGGAAATAAGAGTAAGGAGCTCCTGGCTGTGGTTTGAGAAGAAGGCAAAAGATTCTGGTGGGGGCTCGGTGAGTGCCAGGGAGTGCTGGAGGCCTTGACAGCCTGAAGAAGGATTCTGCTTTTCACCAATAAACGGTGCTTCTGTCACTTGGCTCTTCCACTGATTAGAAAAACTGGAGCCAAAATTCCCAGGACAACCAACATTTTCTTAGGTCTTCTCGGATATATTGCCTAATTTTAAAATGTCCTGGTGGGTGAGGGAATGCCTTATCTAACAGAGTAGGACTGTCAGTAAAAAAAAATCTAAATTAAATGAGGATCCATGACAGGAAAGGTGAAATGAGAGCTTCTCTAATTGCAAAATAATTTCATTTTGCCACACTAATTATTGAAGTATGAGCTTCACGTAATTATACATGACTAGAAGCAGCTCCAGCTAACACTCACTACATTTGCCCAATTAAATTTTACAGCATTGTTTGAATACAGCCAGTTACACTCATTAATAAAACTGCAGGTGACAATAGACGTGAAGGACTTCTGAAAGCAAGGTTAGCATTTGCTCTTTTTCTTTTTGTTTTGGTGCTGTGTCCTGCACATCTGTGCAGAGGAAGGACTGTACAGCACAGTCCTGTACAACACTTGCATCCTCATGTACAGCTCTCATGTGTGTTGTCCACTGGGAAGGCCCTGCTGTCAGACAATTTTGCTTAAGTTTCTAACAGAAAAGAGGATAGAGACTTTTGGAAAAAGAAAAGCCTCATCAAAAAACCAAAAACCCATAAGACAAAAAGAACAAAACAGTAAGCAGAATGACCTGAGAAAATCTCCTAAATTTGAATCATTCCTAAATCCTTTTCTCTCCTTTTGCTGCTCCTCCATCACTTTTCCACTGATTTGAGAAGTCTGGAATAACTCCTTTCTACTTCTGAAACTTTGTCAAATTAATTTGATGCTAATCTGTCTTGACATGATCCTATTTTTCTTCAATATTTATCCATTCTCCCAGGTCATTTATGTCTGTTTCTGGCTTATGTCCCAGTCCTCTTGGATACTTTTAATGCAATTTTTTTTTTTGTGTTTTATCCTTCTGCCTCCTCTGTCACTGAGCTCATCCCACGGTCTCAAAAGTGTCAGTGGCTTCCTCACAAGTCTTTTGGTTGATACGCACACACACAGAGACACACATAGAGGTTGCAGAAAAAGGAAAAGTCTGTTACTCTTTTAACCTTGTTCTTGCCTTCTCTTTTCAGAGTTATGAACTCCTTTTTTCCCCCCACCTTTCTCTTTTAATATAGTTCTTTTTGATATTTAGCAAGAAAGTTACTTTCTTGACCTTCAGTCTTTGTCATTGAGGCTGACTGCATAGCAGACATGGACCTCAAAAATTCTGTGTTAAATATTAAAGTGATTAAAAGGATTTTACAAAGAGAAAGCCTGCATTGCACATTATTTTAGCCCTCAGACCAAAGACCCAGTGTATGCCTGATATTCACTTAACTAGCTACAAACTCAGTGAAAGAAACTAATAGATTCTGATTCGATGAATTCTTTGACTGGATTTTTAAAAATTTCCTATGATGTGAAATCTTTGTATTATGGACCAGTTTTCACAGGTTTAATTCACCAGCATGTATTTACACAATTTGACATCAGTTTGACAGTACTTGAGGAACCTGTAACTGTAAGAAATTTTGTCTTGGAAAAGGAGCTGGAGGTGGTTGAGTGCAGTTAATAAGAGGTATAATAAAAGCAATCTGTTCCATATCATCTTATCCTTTCAGTGAGGTCTGTGCCTACTGTACTGACCCTGCACCTCTTCAACCACACAGCATTTTAGGTGCTGATTAGAGGCTAAGGCTGTGTCAGAACCTGTAATCATGATCCTTCAGTGTTGCAACAAAAAGATTAAGGCTGGAAGAGAGAACTTGAGAGGGACAGAGTAAAAGGGTCCTCTGGCTGCTAACCCCAACAAATAAACTAGTTTTAAATTTGATATTCTAGAAATTCTTATATTTCAGCCCCAGTCTCTTAAAAACTCTCACTCACGGCACTCTGTGCTGGAGATGTATAGGATGCAGTGGTGCTCAGCACCTCTAATCATGTGCACTTACCATCCACATAGGTAGTATGTGCTCTCTAATTCTGGTTACCAGTGGGACGGTGTGCACAGAGATGCCTGTGCTGGCAAGAGCTGTAGGAATTCAGCTATGATTGGGAGAGCTGGGGAGGTGTGGGAGTCACCCACCCCAGGTGATAGGACATAAGCCAGCGCTGCTCCCAGAAAGCCTCACCGTATTCATAGGGAGATGAGCTCCAAGGAAGGAGCTCTGCTTCCAGCACAGCACCCTGCAAAGAGCATCTTTTGCCTTGACAGGCAAGTGCAGCCAGTGCTGTGCTGCACGGCCTGGTCCCTGACCTGCATTCCCGCAGGACCTTCCACTTGGCCTTGTTGAACTCAGTTGGTTTGCACAGGGCCACCTCTCCAGGCTGTCAAGGTCCCTCTGGTGGGCATCCCTGTCCTCCAGCATGTCAACCAAATCACATAGCCTGGTGTCATTGGCCAACTCGCTGAGGGTGCCCTCGGTCCCACTCTCCACGTCACTGACAAAAATGTTAATAATCTCTGGTCCTAATACTGCCCTCTGGGGAGCACTACTTGTCATTGGTCTCTACTTGGACATCAAACCATTGTCAAACTCTTTGAGTGTGACCATCCATCCATTCTTCATCCACTGAATGTCTCCACCAGTGCTCCATCAGATGCATGTCTCTGCAGTTTAGAGACAANGTGGGCATCCCTGTCCTCCAGCATGTCAACCAAATCACATAGCCTGGTGTCATTGGCCAACTCGCTGAGGGTGCCCTCGGTCCCACTCTCCACGTCACTGACAAAAATGTTAATAATCTCTGGTCCTAATACTGCCCTCTGGGGAGCACTACTTGTCATTGGTCTCTACTTGGACATCAAACCATTGTCAAACTCTTTGAGTGTGACCATCCATCCATTCTTCATCCACTGAATGCTCCACCCAGTGCTCCATCAGATGCATGTCTCTGCAGTTTAGAGACAAGGATGATGTGGGGGACAGTGTCAAATGCTTTGTACGCTGTAAGGCAGATGATGACAATTGCTCTTCCCTCACCCACCACTGCTGTAACCCTGTCATACAAGGCCACCAACTTTTTCAGGCAAGATTTGCCCTTAGTGAAGCCATGTTGGCTGTCATCCATCACCTCCTTATTTTCCATGTGCCTCAGCATAGCTTCCAGTGGAATTTGCTCCATGATCTTGCCAGGCCCAGAGACGAGTTATGATTTCATACTTGACATGAAAACAAGGAAGCATGGCTTAATTCCTACTTATGTCCCTGACTAATAAAATAAAGACATCAATGCTGTAGGTGGATAAGAATTAAAAAAAAAGCCCAAAAACTTTTGGCTGACAATGTGATCACATGCACAGAACTTGCCTGACAGCACTTAAAGTAGATCCAGAATGTAAACTTAGCCCCACCAATTTCATTGTATGCTTGCAGAGTACTAAGTGTATGTATAAATAAATACATATTACTATAAAAATTCATATCAGCCTTTTTTTTTTAAAACTTGGCACATATATTATTTATGAATTGAAAAGAATAGTTATGAAGCAAAAAAGGGCATGCTTAAAGAAGTCTGAGTTTCTTTTATGATATCTGAAGTCCCAAGACAGGCTTGCTCAGAATATCCTTTAACTGTTTGTTTATGTGATGTCTGTGGCACTAAATGGAAAAGAGGAGGACCAGAGTCCTTCATCATGCCTGAGTAAAGCAATATTTTACTGAGCTCATCTTGTGCGATGTACAGTTGACAAAACACCGGGATTGCTTTTGTAACATTTGATAGAAATAAATTGAGAGCCTAAAAGATACCTTACACCAGAAAGTCCTCACAGAAATGTGAGTTTGTATCCAAAACTGAAGTGAGGACCAAGAGTACTAGTTAGATTTCTGTTCCAGAAGGAGAGAAACAAGGGGCCAATAAAATTGTAGGTGACCTCAAGGACCAGATCTCCATGGCTCTCTCCTGGAGTGTATGTGGAAGAAGTGGCAAGCACAGAAAGAGTCAGGGAAGAGCTCTGCTGCTCAGCAGAGAGCAGGACTGCATTTAGCATTTACTGTTTTTGTTTTTTCCGCTCTGTTTGCCAGATGTTTGCACAAAGTTTCCTAAACAAACCTTCACTTTTAGGACCAGGGATCAGTTTCCTCAAAGAAAAGAGACACTGAGAATCTTGAGGCCTACTGAGCCAAGAATCAAGTACTTAAAAAATGGGCCAAAACCTTACAGGTTAGATTTCAAGCATGGTGGCTGGATAAGTTGGGGAATGTATTTATGCTGCTGTCGTACAAATAAAGGCAGAGGAAAAAAGTTAAAATTATGACTGTGCTGTTTCACACTGCTTTTTACTTAAAACTTCCTGAAAATGAAAGGAGTCATCTGAAAATATTTGACCACCAGAGGAAACAGGTGTTCCCTTTACTTTGGTTCTTGGTGTGCCCTGCTTTGGACAGAGCGGATGGTGGCTTTGCAGAGTATTTCACAGGTCCCAGCTGACTCATCCTCTGTCTGACTGAGGCTAATCAGCCTTTTCTGGCATTGTTTTTTATTTCTTTTTGTGCTAGCTCCATCTTTAAATGTTCAAAGAACATGGCTCATTACACTTGATTACTAAGAACATCCTGCAGTCTCCTTTCAGAAGAAAGCAATGAAAATTTTACCTTACAAGGCAAGAGCAGGAAATAAAAGGCTGTTAAAAATTAGAGAAAGAAAAAACACAGGAAAAATTGACTCAGTAACATAAGTATATGCATAAAATAGCAAGAACACTGCAATGTCATTTGAAGTTATGATTTAGACAAATATGAATCATTTGCATTTTCAGCCTCAAACATGTAATTTCTTAATCACAGTTTTTTATGTGATTACAGCTGCAAAACCCCCAGAGGCTGTTTTTTTGGTTTTAATTTTTTTCTTGTTTTCATTTGGGGGGGAATTTTAAAGATGAGAACTTGTGTTTGGCTTTGATCACTAAAATTTTTATTTTGATACTTTTCAAGGGTGTGTTAGATAAGAATGCAAAGTTTCCTGATGAAATGTATTTTCAGTCAGACTTTTTTACTTGGAAGAAATGAATACAAAATTTTTAGTCAGTTTTATCAAGAGGAGAGTTATGTTTATGTTTTCCTGTTCAGCAATGGAATCTGTCTATGTAAATATTACACATTTTCATTTTCTCTGTGTGTTCCTAACTGTGCTTTCCTTTACTAGTTTCTATGCATCTCATCTCTCCTGATAAAGTTCTAGATTGGTGCCAATATGCTTTTGTTTCCAAGTCAAATGATGAAGTCCTTCAGCAATTAAATAAGATTTCATTCATTTCAGTTGCAGACTGTGCTGAGTGGAGGGCTGATAAATGAAATAAATGTGGAGCAGACATGGAATATATATGACTGACTGCTGACTAGAGGGATAGCACTTAAATTCTGCCCAGCTCCCCAAACCCAACCACATCTTGACTGCAAAGTCTGCATCTCCATTATTATTTTAACTTGGATCTAGAGTGTGCTTTTGAAACAAATCTGATCAAGTCCATTTAGTGTGTTTTTGTTCACACATTTAAGAGCAGGTTCAGAGAAATGGGTTCCTTTGAGACAAAACAGGCCAGATGGTGCACTTGTGTGCTCCTTCTACTAATGCACATCCAGTCTGTGGGCATTGGTTACAGATATTCTGAAGCAGAAGTCCCAGAACAAGTGTAATGTGAATGCTGGATCCTCAGCACTGTGTCTCTTACTGTGGTTGTTTCTTCTGTCTTACTACTGCAGATTCAGCCTAAGTGAATACTCAGTGTTCAACAACTTGGTGGAAATCAGAAAGAGAGAAATCCTCAATTTTATACATATATATAAACATATATATATAAAAATACTTTTTATTATGAAAGTAGGCTTATATTTTAAATCTCTGATTTGGCTAATGGGCATGATTTTGCCACAGAATTGAAGCCAGCTGAACAAGAGGGAGTCAAAGGAGTTCCACCTGAAAGACTGGTGCTGTAGAAACTGAGGAATATAATCCAGAAAAAAGATAATTTGAGTTCTTTAGGCTCAATTTTATAGGCTGTGATTGTGAATGCTGTCCAAAGCCTGTACAAAGTTAACACATTGTACAAGCACAATTTCACCTTCCTGAGAAAATTTTATTTTAAATGAATGTTTTCTGACCTTCTACAGGTGAACTTTCTCTTGTATTACACTGTTAGAAACCTTGCTCCAAAGGTTAATTCTAGCTCCACAACACTTTCCAGCTTTACATCTCATGTTCAAATGAATTATAATTCAAGTTCTTATTTAAACAAATCCTTTCAGTAGCTCTTCCCCTTCTGAAATAGATTCTTCTTGTAGGAGAACAGACATAGTGTTGCAATTTCTAGGACAGTGCTGGGATACTTGTACCCAGAGTAAAGTTTGGACAGCTTCCCATGGTTTATCCATGAAGGCATCCAAGGTGTTTTCTGGGCTATCCTGCCACAACCAAAGACAGAAGCCCCACCACTGAGGTTGCTGATGGGTTGAACTGTAAAAAAAGTATGCCAGCATTTTATTCAGGATGAAGCAAACGTGCTAAAAGCTTGCACTAATAAATAGGAAGCATATGTTTGCCTAAAGCAAACACAATTTTTGCTCATGCAAAAGTCATGAGTATGTGCAAGGAGTCTCTGAGGTTTTTGAACAGTTTTTAATATGAGATGAAGCAGCTAGGTAATAGACTTCATCAATGTTGAGAAGAGGAAATGAGAACAGAGCCCATAATCTGTAGAACTATCACTCTTCAAGTATCTCAAAAGAGAAGAAATGGGAATTGGCTACAACCTGGTCTTGTGTGTTAGCATAGGTACAATTACAAGCAATATTATTAGCATACAAATGGATATTGTGCAAAAGCAATCTTTTGTTTGAAGGTAATGGCCACGACACTGCAAAAAGAGAAGCTTATGTTCTAACGTAGCAGAGGAAGCAAACAAGCAATTTACACTGTAAAAACTTGCTGCTGCAGAAATGTGACTGGAAAAATGATCAATTTGTAAGCAATCTTTATGTTGATTTGGGAAATTTTGGAATACAATTGCTTTGTTCATCAGTCCAACCCTGTTTTCTGTTAAGGCACTTGTTCCTCTTGAAGGGTCAGATTTTGACACACTGGCAGAAATGAGAGTATAAGAGGATCAGGATCTAAATGCTGCAATTAAGATTTTTTTTTTTAAATTTTCAATTTGCAAAACATTAAGATGTGTATCCATGGCATAAGGAGCATCTGCAGGTTCTCATTTCACTGATGCATAGCCAGAGAATCACCCTCACCCAGCAACAACATGTAACGTTACTCATACAAAAGGCAGAACCTTAAGAAAACAAAGTTCTAATTCAGCAGTTGAGAGCTCTGAGTGTATCTTTGAAGCACTGAATCAGTGTTTATTAATCCACTAGGGGAGGATCTGTAGGACTTTTCAAAGGCATGAACACTGGGCATGAATCTAAATGTCTTGCTGAACACAACCTAAATCAGTAGCTAGGCAGTGCTTCTTGACCAAAGCTGTTTTGGTGTGAGATAGATGTTTCCACAGTAAAGCAAAGCGTGGCACTGTGCCTCTGCTGGAACTTTACAGTGCTAAGAGAGTGCTGCTTTGGGGTGTTTATGAAAAACAGTAGTGCAAGCTCTATTAGGCATCCAGTTAGAGGTAAAAACATAAACTCTGTGTGAAGATTATCTGGATAATTAAATTACTAAGTGAGCATTATATCAGGTGGGGGAAGGGTATTGTTATTAATGGTTATAGTAAATTTTGACAGCAGAAGGCAGACAGGTGTCTTTATTCCCCTCCAGGAGATTATTATCTCTTGATAAATCAAATTCCCCTCAGCAGCCTTATTGCAATTTCAGAACAGGCGTATTATTAACAACACCGTGCTGTTCTATATTGGAAAAGATAGACTTCAGCAGGCTGAACTGACCACCAGCAGAGCTGCATAAATCCCATGGATCAATCTTGCCATTTGGACTGTTAACCAGGACTTTCCCATTGCCTATTTGCCTCTGGAATGTGAATTTCCAGTGTTCATTTTCAATGTCTATTCTGGTGGGTAAACCTTCCTGAAAATTTAGTTAAGTTTTTAGCTAAGAATAGTCACTTTCTCCTCATCATCACCCACCCCTGGTGGCCCACACTGGTCTCTCTTCAAAACTGGGCTCCCGGGGACAACCAGGAGGTCCATGAAACAAAGTGTGCAGCTGTGTAGGGCACAGATTCCAGGGGAAAGGGACTGCCCCATTAGCCTACATCTGAGGAGGCACAACAGGCTTTTCTAGCCTGACAAGCAGCACGCCTCCAGAGCCCCCTGCTCGTTGGACACCTGACCTTGTAGCTGGGAAGATCCTGGTGAATGAAGAAATATTGCAGGGGCCAGAGACAGGAGGAGGTTTCTTGCAGGACACAGGAGTGTTTAGAGAAAGGTGCCTGCTTCTCCCAGGGTTATGATGTATCTTCAGAGAGGCAGCACAGCCTCTATGGCACAATAATTTCTTACTCCCATCCTGGCTGCAGGGAGCTGCTCTGGGAAGTCTCCTTTCTGACTGAGCACTGGGGCTGCTGAGTTTTCTCAGGTACAGACGCCAGCAGGTAAATCTGGCAGTGCAAAGAGAGTGTGACATGTTATGCTCTGTTGGGCATTTAATCCTGATACAAAAGACACACCGTTTGTTTGTTTGTTTGTAAGAATATTGCAGGCATCATTTTTTCTCTCTTCTCACCAAACAGAGAAAAGCAAACCCCAAAACACTTCAATGACATGGGTTAATCTGCTCTTGTGTATTGGCATGATGTATTTATAAAGGGATATGGACTACTTTCTTCCATGTTTAATTAGTATGGGTATGCAGCTTTGCACACATACAAAAAATAAATCTGAAAAAAATGGTTACTATTTTAGTTTTAATTTATACTCAAAGACAAGAGGTATGGTTTCTCTGCAATAGTTACATTTCAGCTATTTGAAGCCAGCTGAGCACCAGCTGTGTGCCCACAGCCTCGCAAGGGTGTGATTATTTAATGATAAAACTAATTTTCCTCAGTGCTTATGATTACCATTGCAAAAATTATTTTAACATAAACTGAAGTGGTGAATTTTGCAGCTGTCAGAAAGCAGGGTTGGTTACTCAGAATATTGAGCAGCCTTTTCAGCAGAACCATGGAAAGTCCCATAAAATAACACTACCTGTCAAAATCTAGGCTGAAGTCTAGAGTCCAATTTATCTTAGAGTGGCAAATAGTCTGCCCAGCTGAAAAAGAAAAATTTCTACCATGCTGCTAACATCACAACTTTTAGTTGTATTTTCTTTAAAGACAACAGCCGTTCCAGGTCAAATGGGCTTTATAAGCACTATATTTGGCATCTTTTGAGGCCAAGACACTGCATTGGGGAAAACTTTATCTTCAGTCATGTTCAAAATGAGCCAGACATGTTTCTTCGGATCACAGAATCATAGAAACATTTCTGTTGGAAAAGACCTGTAAGTTCATGGAGTCCAAGCATGCATGAAAGTGAAGGCTGAGGGATGTGGTGGACTCTGAACAGTACCTTAGAAAATGGGATGAAATTTTGAGGCACATGAAGAAGCCATTATAATGATTCTTATGAGGTATAAGCCACCCTCATTTTAAGGAAAGCATTTGCATAAGTCACTAACTTTATACTTCTCCTTCTTTTCCAAGTGGATGCATTCCCACCATTGAAAGGGCTACCAAGGACCATCCTGTCTTCAGTATTTGGAAAGGCAAAGGAATGAATGACATCTAATTTCTTATTCTTCTCCTGCCAAACTAGATGTTATACACTAAAAAGGTGAAAAAAAAGCATTTTCAACTTTTTCAGATAAACTGTTTTTAAGGTAGACCCAAAAAATATTTTTAGGGGGGACCTTTTGGCAAAAATGGAAAACTATTTAAAAAATCTTTCATTTTTAGTTGTTTCTAGAACTTGTAGATCTTGATACATTACTGTTTTTTAAATTTCTCTAAATTTAAAAAATTATTTTAAATTTGTCTTCCATTTTTCATTTCTCATTTGACACCTGATGTAGCTGCCAAATTTAAAGAGAGAAAATCTACTTTAAAACACGTTTTTGTTTACAAATAAAATATTTTTTGTCTTACTAAAGTAAAAAATTTGATTTTGAAGTATTTACATTTTTAATATTAAAACATGTTTTTTCATTTATGCCTCTCTAAAAATTTAATATTTGGATAAGATTATTAATAGTTAGAAAAAAACCCCAAACCCTCTAATTTTTGTGTTCATTAGCAGAATCCACCACAGGCCAATGGTTGCAACTGATGAAGACAACATAAGCCTAGAAAACCACCATTAGTCATAAGCATGGGTTTTCTCTGGAGGTTTTCAACCACCCTCTGTTTGGGAGACATTGCCAGATGGCAGCTGATAGCAGTACAAATTTTTAAGGACAAAGTGGTGTCAGCATTTGCTGTCTGATAGTTGCCCGAAAAATGCAGGATTAAAATTTCTATATTTTTAGGTGTACTGCACCAAAAGAAGCAGCCATCTTAAAATTAAAACCAAGGGATAGAGTATGGGGTATAAAGACTGTATCTGAGGGTTATTATTACCATCAGTTCTTATGTAAATGATTCCCCTTGCTCACAAATACACACATGCTTTTTTTCATCCTGATTTAAAACATAATTGCAGTCCTTGACAGATCGCCATTGAATTTTTTCTCATAGAATGAATTAAAATATTGAAAGTAGAAAAGGATAGAATGGAACATTATGTCTTATTATACTAATCAAATGTACTAAAACTAACCCCTCCACCCAAAAACCACCTCCTGCTGCCATCCACTGCATCAGGATGGGTTATGAATGAACAAATCCACTTGGCACTTTACAAAATGAGGTCATGATAAGTGCATGAAAAAATAAAATGAAAGCCCTTTATAGCTGGCAGGGTTCTGTCTTTGTAGCAATGAGTTTAAATCAGGGCAGCAAGATCATCAAAGTGTTTCCAATTCCTTACAAGAGCAAATTACAATTTTCTGTTTCCTGACTGTCCTTTGTAGCTGTTGTGCAAGTTTGTTAAAAATACTTCACCTTTTCCCGCAGGATGTTGCAGAGCCAGCAGCAGGAG
This sequence comes from Edolisoma coerulescens, assembly GCA_013397115.1. Taxonomy (NCBI): domain Eukaryota; kingdom Metazoa; phylum Chordata; class Aves; order Passeriformes; family Campephagidae; genus Edolisoma; species Edolisoma coerulescens. The sequence continues at coordinate 702,865 of VWZW01001748.1, forward strand.
CTGACTGAAAAAAGAGACCTATCATTTGTCAGGAGGGTAGGTCTAAGGAAAGCTGCAGAAGAGGATGCACTGCACATCACTTCAGGGGCAGGAAATCCCTGTGTGCCCTATGGTCAAGGGACAAGGCAGCAGAAGGAGGCAAAATGGAGCAGCATGAATCCCTGACTTGGAGCACTTGGGCTTAGGAGCTCTGTAAGATTTGCTTCCCCTCCACACCCTTCCTTATGGGATCCCTTCTGCAGTTGTATGTAGCGCAGGCTGTAACAAAAGGATGCTGGCAAAGGTCCTTTACTACTGAGAAATAACCAGGGAGTGGGAATATAACTCATCATCTTCAGGGGGGCCGTTTTTATGCATTGTAGCAATTTAATTACTGTGACAGTTAGTCAATGCAATAGAGCCCTTGTGTAAATGAGGAGGAGCACTTTTTCCTTTATAAATTAACATTGAAGTATTTCTCTTCATTTAGGGATGAATGAACATGAGCAACCTCAAGCTCTCCATGCACTGAGTTTTTGGGGAGGTGAGTTTCGATCCAGTTCTGAGTACTGCCTTGGTTTAGTAGACATATTAAACCAACAAATCTAAATAAATCAATAATTGACTTTGGTTCTGCATTGGTTGGAAAAGATTCCCCTACACACACCTAGGTATGCCTCACATTTACATTGCTGTGATATACACTACTCGATAACATTTGATACATTTTGTAGACAGTGGCTTCCTGTGTCAATTCCCATCCTGAACACTTATGCTTTAAACAGTTCCCAGATATCTGGAAGATCTCCCAGGAAATCATCTCTATTTCCTTTCACTTTCCTTTATACACCAATGGAAGGACATATTTAGCATGCTGATCTTTGCAGCATACAGCATTTGCTTAGGTCAGTGGTTTCTTATGGTATCCCGTCCTGGAGCTGCTCCTCTGTGCTCAGTACAGTTTAATATTCTGTCAACTTTCAAACTATTTGAAAATGCACTTCAGATGTGATAACTAATTTTGCATAAAGAAAAGACATGATCTAATGTACCAACCTGAAAGGATCCCGTGAAGAATAATTTCAGACGTTTGCATATATTGAAGGGCTAAGAAAGATGTACTTCAGTCATTTAATGTGCATACACATTTTCAAGACTGGTTTCTAAAAATGAGACTACTCAACACATTATATCCTCTCAACTTGTAGTATGAGTAATTCAGGTATGATTCTATTTCAGGTAGCAATGAAAGGAAGAAAAAAGTTAATAGAGGTAAAGAGAACAAGAGGTAACACTCTCCTCATAGTGATGCATTTTTTGCTGTGGCAAGAAGAGAAGTGCTGGCCTAGTTTTTACATATTAAAATTTAGCTTTGTATTTAGAATTTGCCAAGAGAATTTTAATTATGGTAAAGATCAATTTTTTTTCTCACTAATGATTTGAGAAACTGGCATTTTTTTTTGCCACTGCATGTCATCTAAGATGATGAAATGGGGTTCAGCTGCCTTAACACAGACCATTTTTTACTGATTTAGACCTTCAAGGGGTATTCCCACCTGCTTCCACCAAAAGGATGTAAGTTCCCCCGGGTCCCAGGTCATACCTGCCAACATTCATGGGAGCCTCAGACACCTGGGGGAATCCAGAATGGCACTGGCTGTCTGTGCTGAGGCAGCTGAAGCCAATTTTAGCTGCCTTTAAAATGCTAATTTGAAGTTACTTTTACATATTTGAAAAAGCTATTGATTTTTCCTGAGTGGTTCAATATGAACATTCAGTTTATTGCTTTATATCTGGAAACAGTTACTTGTGCCTTGTAACTGACCTCTTATAATAATATTTTCCCTGCTTAATAATTTGACATTAAACATTATTAAGTTCACTGTAACCCAGAAGTGACACGCAATTTTGGGGTGTTGGTTAAAGTAAGAATTATACAGCCAGGACTCAAAAACTACACAAGGTGTCATTGGTGGTTTGTTATATCATTCCTGGTTTTTCAGCTATGTAAATGGTTCTATTGATTAGTTCCTAATAACCTACCTTACAAATATATAGTTTTTAAAAAGCATAAACAAGAAACATGATTCAGAATAATATTCAGGTTCCACTGTGCTGGTGTTCTGGGAAACATGACACTACTGCATGAACCATACAAATACTCAGCTCTGTGCTGACTGCAGAATTAGTAACTAATGTAAAATTAAAAGTTTGCAGTTGACACGGTTTTTAGCTAGCTTAAGCTAAATACTGCCTTTTTGCAAGTTTTTGCATTAATGAAATTAAAGTGCCTCATCTGTATGGGAAACAAACTTCGGAAGAATTGCGAACACAGTAAAATGAAAATTCTCTTTTGAGAATTTTGTGCTCAGACAGTATGGAGATGGGTAGCAGCATAAAACCTTAAAACAAATTTGAACAAATGTTCAAATATTCCCCCTGCACACATTTACAATATTTGCAGCTAGTCATCCATTTCCTACCAAATGCTGTGTTCTGGAAACCAAGCAAAAAAACAATAGTAGAGAGGCTAATTAATCATAAATGAGTCTCATACTAGAGGATTTTTATTAGCCCTAAAAGACCACAGTTACAGCTCCACCCTACGTACACAATAAGAATATGAAATGTCTATAGATTTCCTGGGCTTTTTTTAAAATGATATGCTGTTTTATACTACAGGGAAGACAGAGTGTGACCTTCTTAGAGGCCACTTCCATACATTGACCAAACCTGTACGCCCCTGAAGAGGTGTAATTTTGGTAGACAACACCATTTTCGTTTTGTTTCTTGTAAAGTGAATACATGTAATCGTCTTGGGCAGTAGTTTGCCAGGCTATCATATGCAGATTGAGCTGCACAGAAACATAGTCTTGGTACTTACTGTACTGTTAATGTCTAATTATGAAATGATTTGTTTTTTTTGAAGAGGTTATAAATGCCCATGTGTAGACCTACTAAGAATTCTGTACTGACTTGTAGTTTTTCTGTCCATGAAGAATTGGTGTGTATGAGTACCTGAAGTATCTGAAGATTTGAAATCTTTATTATGGCATTTAGGTTAGGAGAGGAGAGCAAAACAGACACGCAGATCATCTCTCTCCTGTGAGAGGAATTTACATGACAATAAACAGGATGCAGAAGGAAGCCAGCTTGGAATTTCTGCTTGTTTGAGAATTGCTTCAAGAAACAACCCAATACAGGAATATTTAGTAAGTAAATGTTGCGCTCTCTGAAACCAGAATAGTTCAATGCTGGTCCATATTTTGATTATTAGGAAGGATGAGTTTGCACTGTTTTAGGCAGTGCTGTGTACTTTCCAAGGCACATTTACTCCTATTTCTCCTCTTTTGGGTGTGAAAGCAAGAGCTAAACAATTAGGCTTGAGGAATGAGCCTATAAAGGATGAAAACCAGAGGATGAGTCAGGTAAATTTGAGCAAAAAAGGTGGCTGGGGAGTTAGTTCCATGTTTTAGCTGCTCTTTATTTGCTTACTTCTCTGTTGATTTGTTCTTTACCTGTTTAAACATTTTTTGATTTTTAAATTTTTCAAACAATTTAAGAAGGAAAGTCTATGGCACAGTGTCAGTAGAAGGGTATTTCTGGGTAGGTTAAGTTAATTTACATGGAAAAATGCTTCCATTTATAGTGCAAATTAGAAAGTATGCAGCTAAAAAAAATTACTCCCGTTAAAAAATAATTATAAATGAGCTTCAGTGGAAAATTTATATGCTCATTTGAGAAGGATCTCTGTTTTTTGCCTTGGAGTGCTGAATGGTGATTAGAATAAAAGGTGTTCCTGCAGTGGGGCCAAATACACTACAAAGGCTGTACTGCACTAGCCCCAAGTTTCCATAGTGTGGAACCCTTAAGCACCAACTCATATTTTCCAATTAGGAGTGACTAATGTTCCTCTATGTGTGGTAAAAAAATAGTCAGTTATTTATTCCCCCTGGAAGCCTATGAACAGAAGCCACCACTAAAGTTAAATGTTTATGTATACAAGTACATGTATAAACATTGTAGTTCTGTGCTATGATAGAGTATGTATCATGCTATTTTTTTATTTAAACCCCTCCTCCCCAACTATTTAGGATTCATTATAGTATAACATAAGATTTAGCCTATGCAAAATGGTTTCCTGCTGAGTAACAAAGATGAGTTATGAAGAAATAACTGAAAAAATAAACTCAGTAAACTATCTATAGCTTATCATGCATAAATTGGATCATAAAAGGTTTAACCAAAGGCTGGAGCAGAGCTGCACTGGCTCCTGCACTGTCTGAGTCCCAGCTAAAGTCTGTCACACAATATCTGGGCTGAGTGTCCAAGTACATGAATATGGAAGCAGTGTTAACTCTCTCAAACCTTATCTGAGCTTCTGGAAGCAGAACAAATAATTTTTATAGCATTTTACATTATTTAAGATTATTTAAAATGTGTTTTACATAATTGACCCTGGACACACTTCTGTCTTTTGTTCCATAGATGACCTTGATGATGATCCCAAGATGCTCTTTGCTACCCAGTGCCATGATGAAAATGGTAATGTGTGACAGGCTAGGTGTGAAAGAGGCATCCCTCTGGAGGCTATAGTGTTTTACAATCACTGGAATCCTAAAACCCTTTCCTGACCATCAGCTTTTAAAGGTGGAATAACTGATTGTGTAATTTTAACAAAATGCTTTTCACAAGGCTCAAAAGGTCGTGGAAACCAAATGCAAGCATAGAAGGAAGAAAGCAGATTGAGGGCTTCCTCCAAGGTTGGGCAGGAATTAGGGCTGGGGATCTTCTTTGGAAATGACTGACTCATAAGCATTAAGCATTAGAAGTAGCTATTAGATAATATGTCTGCATTATGTACTGCTGTGCCTGAAATGATATTCCTCACAGAATGTCATGTTTATCACCTCTTTTAATGGAAAATGTCAGACTGGTTTGTAAAGCTTGTTTTCCCAGAATTTTAGACCTAGTTCTTCCTTTGTTGCAGTCTATTGGATTTCTTTTATTCATTCCCAGCGATGTTTCTTTTCCCTGCCCATGATTTGCTCCTGCTGGAGGATGCTAGGGCTTAGCATCCTCCTAGATTCCTAGATCTCTTCCTTAGACTAGCACTACTAAATACTACATAATTTGATTTTAAATAAGAGCAGATCAATTTCAGACATGGTGTGGGGATAGTGCACTTTGGCTGCCACTTCAAATGTTCCTGAGCACCTCACTGTGCTTCAGTTTCCTCATCCATAAAACACAGATAAGAATAACAGCCTTCGGCTTAATTTTTTAAACCAAGAATCTCCAATATCTACTGGAGAAGAATGAGATATATATGCTTAAATTTCATTACTACATCCACTACATGCATGCGGTGCTTGATACCTCCCTCCCTTCCACTTCCCTCCCCTTCCCTTCCCCCTGTATTCCATGCTTAGATTTTGTCTGTGACCTCTTGTTTCACCTGTTTTCTAGTTCCTGTATACATCTGACCCATCATCTGTGCTTCTTAGGGACTGAGCTGCAGCACTTTCCCCATGATGAGTCTCTATCTATATTACCTGAAAATATGCTTAGCTGCAACAAAATTCTTGTTTCTTTGCTTCTAGTGTTTGCAGAATTTGTTGGATTAGAATCCTCAGCAGAGCTAATTAATGCAGCCTATAATGGTGTATTTATATGTGTAAGTGGTCTGAAAAATGTTAAATAAGTGGTTAACATTGTGCACTACAATGGGATTTCTCAAAGTTCATGAAGTTAAACCTGTGCAGGATGTTGGAGGATCTGAGGCCATTGATTTAAACCAGCACACATGGGAGGTAGCAAAATCCTCTTGAGCTGGATACTGTGTTGACCTTGGATATTGTGTTGACCCTGGATATTGTGTTGACCCTGGATTTTTTTAAACTTTTATTCAGATGGTGGTTCTTGACCCTCTGAACAGTAAAGGCTGAAGCGTCCTCAGGAGGGTAGGATGTTTCTTCTTATCTTACTTTCACACTAGGAATGCTGTAAATGTGCCAAGATTAATAACTCAGACATCAGTATTGGGAATAAAACAGTTAAGGAATAACTAGAGGGTCGAAAAGGAGAAGTAGGTGGTAATACAAGATGATCTGTAACAGGTTGACTAAAATAAGATCTGGCCAAGCTCTATGCGTTTTCTAACCCTGATGGTCTTTAAATGTCTCTGTATCAGCACTGAAGTCAATTGCCCTAGAAGAGGGAGCAGACTCTGGTGACAGGGGAAGTTTGCTGCTGCACACACTCACCCAGGACAGCTCATTGTCTACAGACAGCTTGTTTCACACGTGGTTTATAAATGAACCCGCAAAGGCCTGATGTTTCGAAAGGCAGTTGAAAACTAATGTTTCATCCAAAACCCTGAACCAGATGGTACTTGGCCAGTACTGCTGTTTGGAGAATTTCAGTGTGTAAGTAGCTGGCCAGTTTCTTTTGCTGAGGATCCTCTTCTGATTCAATAAGCTATAATCCTCTTTTTAATGTTTGGACAAATCATTCACCAAAGTCATGGCAGAAGGCTGTGATTAAATGTGCAGTTCTACACAATGCCTAGAATTCCTAAAATACCTGGCTGAAGCTAGAGTCTGATACACACCAGGAGCTGTGAGAAACAAAAATGTATTTTCTAGTCTCAGTGACAGGAACTAAATTAGGGCTCAGAAGCCAAACACCTTTGCTGGAGATAGCCTGATACCTGCTGGTGCCAGTAATTGCAGTTACACTGCTAAAATAAGCCAAAATGATCATTGTCACTGGCAATCTGCTCTGAGATAGCAGCTATTACAAGCAAAGGGCTTGATACCAAGGTAGCATGTGCTGGTATCACAAGATGACATGCACAATTTCTCTGGAGGCTTCAAGCAGGTATCAGACACCTGGCATGCCTTCCCCATGCAACATCTGCAGGAAGCCATTTCCTTCCTTTCTTTCTGTGATGGACTATTTTATGGGCTTGGGCCATACTCTACATTATTTGGCTGTACAGCAGTTTGGATACCAGTGTTTTGCTCTAAAACATGGTTCTTTGCCAGATCTTTCACTTTAATTGTACACAATTTGTTTTAGTACACAAAACCAGAGTGTTGAGCTGCTTTGAGCTGGCAATGTTGATAAAAATCTGGAAGAATGTTTTACCTCATTAAAAAGGTCTTTGGAGACATGTTATTCTTATCTTCAGTTTAACAGTTCAGACTTTGGATGGTATGTGCACTTAAATATAAATACCTTTGGAATAATACAGAAGGTGATGAGATTTTTGGAGACAATGAATGTGTTCCAGCTCTGTAATAATTTGTTTGCTCAAGGAACAAAGGCTAATATAGGTAATACTTAGATTTTTTCCAGCAGCATGTCTCATGCTGCAGCATACCAGGAGGAGAAGAAAAGCTCATGCACAATGCACCAGATGTGCACAACTGGGTGTACAGAGAATAAATCTTCAAGACAGGCTGCAGAAATGTATTTTTCTTCATCCCTTACAATGTACTTGAGAAGACAGCCTTCTAGGCAGAACTCTGAGAGGGATGAATATATATTATCCTCAGCCTGAAACGCTTGTGTGACTGTTCAGCCTCTGTGAGCTCCTCCGTTGTGCCCGTGCTCAGTCCTGGAGGTGATGCTGCTGCCTCGTCGGCAAGGCACTCTGCTGGCTGCTTCCTCCGGAGGACATCCCTTTCTTATGCTATTCATGGAATTTCTAAACAATGTAATTTGCTACTACATAGCTGCTTAGCAGCAAATAACCTACTGTTAAATCATTCTGAACGTTTTTAATGTTTGTGTGAGGAGGGAAAGGAGACTTTATAAACACTGCTGGTGTGAGGGTCCACTTGTTATTGAGGTACCACAGCTGTAACACTTACAACCATTAGGAAATGCAACCATGCTCTGGTGGCAGTCAGCAAGACCAGAATAAGACCAGAATGAATACCTGTTGCCTTATCCTCTGATTTATTGCTTACTAACATGATCGTATGGGCTTTTCTTTTAATTTATCCTAGCAATTATAGGATGTCTAGACATTATTTTGTGTTAGTTTTTTTTTGTAAAACAGTGCACAGTGAGGAATTTATTCTGGAAGAAATTTCTTAAACATTGATAGAATGCAAGTGGCACCTTTTTACTGACTGCCTTTCATTATTCAAGATAGGAATGCTGCGTTGTGCTGGTGTGATTTAAAAGAAGAAAGAGGAGGTTTTTTACATGCCTGTTTTTTAAGTGTTTAACATGGAATTTGAGTAGTGGTTCATATGGCAATAACTACTCTAAAATATATACTGTTACTCACTATGTATTTGTCGTCTCTGATGTTAAAAGCTATGAATATATAAAGCAGTCAAGATGAATTCTGCTTATTGCTCATTTTCAGATGTGCAAATCTGTAGAGCTCAAGATCTACTATGAGCACCTGCCAGCTGGTAAAAATAACTCTCAGTTAAGATTGTATGTGCTTACCTGCCTGCAAAACTTCTGTAAAACTTCATGCTGAATCTTATGATTCCACAGAGATATTTTTCAGTAATGAAACAGAAGATGAAATGCTTGAGAAGAATCAGCTCTTACTGGCACAGAGCAGAGATGCCTGCATTAAAATGGTGAAAAGCCCCTAGTCTTTAAGTCTTCGAGTAAAGCTCTGAAAAATTTACCTAGCAGTGGGAATGCTGCATGCTTATAAATACAGTGGTGGCATTTTTAACACTGTTGTGAAATGTTACCTTCACGTAGAAAGAAACTATTTTGTGCCCTGATTCTATTCACCCTCTCTGCCCTTGTTTGTAGTTCAGTTCATGGGGAACCAACAACCTGTGATACATCTGCAGGCCTCGTTTTTCCTTCATGTAGTCCCTATCCAGCCACAACTTTGCTGCAGTTTTATTGGATAACATTCAGTTCTGCATTCATTTTGACAGACGCATTTCAAAGTTCTGTTCAAATTTCAGCGACAAAAAACCTCCTCATCCATGGTATAGCTCATTTATTAGTGACTGTTTATGTTGTCTCAGGGCTTGCTAGACAAAGAAACTGCAAACACTACACTGAGCACTGGATTAATCAGTGAATAATCTTATGCAGAATAAGGCCTTGTAGTTATGGCTATAGTGTTGCCCATGAGTCAAAACACATCAAGGTAATGCTACAACAAAGTGGCCTCAGCCTTCAAAAGTGCTTTTGTATATGATTAGGATAATTTACATCAGAGGATTATATTCCCTCTTTGGGAAAGATTTGTAGACAGAGCTGGAGGCAGTGGAGGGACTGTGCCAGAGCATGCTTAGATGAGCTGGCCTGAATTCCAGTTCTTGTTTGTCCCTTGTAAAAGCTTGCATTTTTTGGATAACAACTTTATCCAAGTGTCTGGGCAGAGGGGTGGATATGCTGTGTGTGTGGTGGCTTGCTTGTAATCCTCTTCCACTTACACTGTTGTATAACCATGTTAGGCCAATGCTGACATCAAACACTTTCGATGTAATGAAATTTGTAAAGATGGTAGACATAATTCTGGACATAAAAATGAGATTTTTATGCATAGAAGGCATATGAAATGCATAAAAATGCATTTCTATCACCAAAAATCTCTGAGAATATGGTTTAGAAAACTCACTTGTGACAGCCAGAGGAGAAGTGAATTTTGTATTAATTTTCATAGAAAACATGATAAGACAAAAATGGAAATCTGCATTGGCCAGCCAGCTTCCAGAGGTATTGCATTTTCGTGCCCTTTAGGAAATGTGTGGGAGAGAGGCATTTTCATGGATCTTACAGCGCAGCACTTGGCTCTGCTAATACCGATGAAGTGGTTAAAGGTACACCAGCATTTAATGGGGTGACTGTTTCAGCCACCTCTGCTTCTGTATTTGAAGAATTCAGTGGCATCAGGGGAATCCTGGCTGCCTCAAGCCCAGAGAAATGTTTTCTTGGGTTCTCTGTGCTAGGAGGCTTAAACTAGCAAAGAGTGATCGTGCTTTGCCCTCTTGAGCTTCTTAGGGTTTCACAGTTGCAGAGGCAAAGTGACTTACAGCTCTCCTACAGCCTTTAAGCATTTTTATGCATATAAAATTTGAAGTGCTGAAGTGCTAAATTGGCTGAGGTCTAAGCCAGTTTACCTCTACATGCATAACAGTTTAAGCAGTTGGGCACAGTCAGAGGTTCCTGTCGAGGACAAAGTGCCTGCAAAACTTCTGTGGCTGGCAGATTTTCTGTGCTTTGATTCATGTCTGGCTGGCCATAACATGCAGCCTGACATAACTGCAAAGACACTGTGGCTTCACCAGGAGAGATGAAAAATCTGCTGGTCTGAAGGCTATTGTACTTTTAATTTGTTTTAGAACTCACTTCTCTAGATATCTGCTATCTACATATGAATGTGGGTATCTAAACTTTCCTTTGTGAAGGACAGGGCTCCTCACAATTTGCTCTTGAAAGGTATGGCAATATTGAGCTTGCTGTGACTTGAAAAAATGTGTTTTAAACAACTGGAGCTGGAATTAATTCTTTCTCTCAGTAACCTCAATATTTATTCACTCAGGAATTAACACAAGGCAGCTTGGTAGCCAGCAGTGCAGAAGGAGGAAGATGGGCTTCCTGAGTAGCAGAACGAATACTGAACTAGAGGTTTGAAAGCAAAGGATAATATTTCTAAGCTTATTACCACTACCTCCATGATCAACAAGAGTAAATGTGCAGCTAAAGCCCAGCTATCAACTCTTTCCTTCCATATGCAAAGAAGGGTCACTCTGCCTAATGGCACTGGCAGTGCAGCATCTATAGATAGAGTAGGGCTTTGCTTGCTTGTTTGTTTTATTTTGTTTGTTTTTCTAGTTTACACAGAGTGGAGTAATGAAATGCTAGATTTGTAAAGATACTTTTCTGACAATGCTCATAAAATTGCTCAGATTTCTCCATATGAACAGCCACCAAGAGATCCAGGAAAAACTAAGAAAGTGAGAAGAGTGAAAAGTATTTTTTTTTTCCAAGCAAGGAGTGGTGAGTCTGCAGCTGCTTTTTAAGCTGCATTCTTCTGAATTATTAAACAAGATGAAGCTTATTCAGCTTTCAGTCATAAAACTGCATTGTATGGTTGACTCTATTCTTTGCTGCTATTTCAGTTTTCACATTCAAAATCGTACATGAACTAATTTTTAGGACTGAAATATATACTATGGAATTCCCTTTAGCCTCACAGGCATTTGGTCCTTGAGATCACTGTGCTGGTTTGAAAGCAAACCAGAGAGATACCCCACATCAGAAATACAATTTAACAGGGAAAATAAAATAAATACAACAGTACAAAAAAGAAACCACTGACAGAGTCAGAATACAACCTGACACCCTGTCAGTCAGGGTGTTGGTAGCAGTCTGATTCAATGGTGGCTGCAGTCCTCTTGAGTGATGGCTCTGTTGAAGCAGTGATCCTGTAGAAAGGCTCTGGTCTGCACCTGAAGGTCCAGTGGTTGCTCTTGTCCTCTGAGAATCCAGTAAGCAAGACCTACCTGTAGCATTTGAAATCTCATCTTATATCCAGGATGGGATGCTTGGTTCCTCCCTCTGGGCGGAGCATCTCACAATGGGATGATGTAATTTTGTCAGCCATGGGGTGGGACTAGATGGCCCATTAGCAGAAGACATCCCCCTGAGGGGAGGATGGGTCGTGGGAGAGGTAAAGAACCGTGCCCCACCTGGTTTCAGCAGCTGGCCCATTAACAGGAGATAGTTCAGGATCGAGTTATCTATGAGCCATGGGGCAAGGCCTTGATGGGCCCATTAACAGGAGATAGTCTGGAGGGAGGAGGCAAGGAACACCACTCCACCTCATTTCACCAGCTCATGGAGATGGTAATAGAACACACTGCAACCCAGGACAATCAAAATCAGCTAGGGCAGCCCAGGCTGCCACCCATCCTGGCTCCTTTGATGAGCTCATCCATTACCATCGGATAATTCAACATGCAATAAGAATTTATTAAAAATTCTTTGAGAAATTCAGAATCCAGGTTTAGTTCTGTGTTTTTGCAATGGTTGACTAGTATTTCTAAAAAGCTAAGCCCAGAGACTGTCTCCACTGTGCTTCAGGGATCTAATATATACACAGGAATTGTGCGCTTCTAATACTGTCATAAATCAACATTTACATTCACTGCTAGAGAATTCAGCTCCTTAAGAGAGGTGCATTTCAAAGGACAAGCAGGAGGTCTGTGATGCTGCTGCTGAGCTCCAGGTGTACCACTACCAGATTTTGAGACCATATGCAAGTCATTTATGGTCCCACTCACCCATTCTCCAACACCTTGGCTGTAGAATTTTAGGCAAATATTAATTACTATTCATAGCAAAACTTTTGCACCACTTGGTTTCAAGCACAGGTGCTATTCTCAGCTTGTCAAAATACCAGTAAAATAAATGAAGCAGGATGAGGGAAAGATTTAACACAGCTCAACTTCTTAAGTGTGGTTAACATATTCTTCTGATAAAAATGGTGCAAAGTAAGCAAATGGCCTTTCAATTAAGAAATACACTTGCCCTTTTAATTGTGCTAATTTGTTTCTAGCTAAACTGAGAGCAGATGTGGCTGATGTCTTCATTATGAGTTTATGGTTAATAAATGAGGAATCCCTCTCAATTTATTAGCAAAATAATGGATATTGTTGGAAAGAGGGAGAGACAAATGCCAGCACACCAAAAAAAATATTCATGAGAATTATAATTCTGCAAGGCTCTATTTTTACTGTATTTTTTTGCCCCTATTGAAATATTAAGAATTGCTTTAATTTTTGATATAATAGTTACAGAAGATGATATCTTATTTATTTTAATTCCTTATTTAGTTAGGTAAAATGTTCAAAATTATTATATTTCAATATTATTATATAATATTTGATTTCTGTTAAACATGGACAGTTCCTAAATGTCAAGGAAAAGAACACCTTCTGAACCAGTAATCTCGTTACCTATGAGTGTGAGTAAAAAATAAAGTGGACCCTTAAATATTTAATAATTTTAGACTATAATCTGAATCACAAAATTTTTAAAGCTATAAATTATGCTAGATGAATTTGTTCCTTGCACTGAAAAGTGATGTTTTTTAATAGAAAATTGTAAATATACCCAAAGGAAAGACTGTAACTCCTAAGTGTATGGCCAAAAGAAAATCAAATCAGTAGGTATTTTAACAAAGAATGGGATTAATTTCTCCTAATTAAAACATAAAACATACCAGATCTTTAAAAATCACATAGTCTTTAACTCCATATTTCCTTGCCACACAAATGCCAACAAATCTTCAATGGAGCAAGCACCTGACCTCTGTTATTTCTGTAATATGACAAACAGAGCAGGGACTTCAGCATCCCTGATGAGGTGGTGTTTCCAAAAGTGGTGTCAAAGTAATCTTGCACCCTGCCTCTTAATGCAATTAATAAGATACTGAAACTCTGCTGTAATCCAAGCAACTAATTGTTCATCCTCTTCTATGTCAGACTGTTTTGACAGTGAATTCCTAGAAAGGAGACAAAATCTAACCTTCACTTGCAGAAAGAAATCTAACATGAATAAAAATTTGTTAATACCTCTGTGACAGTTTCAGGACTGCTCTTTAGATGATTTACCTTTAAATGAGGTATAAAACTGTCTTCGTTTAGATAAAGCTTAGTTACGATTATTTCTACTTGCCAGATGGGATTCACCAATATCTCTTGTCCTTGTATAGAAGAAATTAGCAATATATGATGCAGCAAAGCAGGGCTTGCTGCTATCTTGATGGGATGAATTTCTTTTTCTATCTTATTTAGACTACAGTCTCAAACACAGTAGTCACCCTTAGAGATATCTTCCTTGTTAAAAAGAGCATAAGGATAAATCTATATATAAAATGATACATTATTCTTTTCCCTCCAACAAAGTATTCATAATTAAGAACAGTTGTTACTTAACACACTCTTAATGATAGCGTTTTCCAAGGTTTTCCACATTTCCAAAATGACACTGAAAGAGTTAACACTTGTTTCTCAACAAATTATAAACCCCAACCCTTTTACTTACTGGGAAGATAAAACGTAATTATCAGAGTATTTTCCAGATAATTCTATGTTCTGTTCTCATTTAGAGAGTGTAACAATTGTTATGACCTTACAATTAATTTAAATAATGAAAAAAACAGCTGTGGTTTAAATAAAATTGTTTATAGAAAAGAGAACAATGAGGTATTGTGTTTTATCAAATTCAGAAACTTTTTGAATATTCTGATTTCCAGACAGACACCAAGAACTAGTGTGCAAAGAAGAAATAAAAATGGGTCAGAATGAGATAGATTTTGGATAAACAAAATTAATGTGGACTTTGGGGCAGAGAAGTTGAAATAAAAGATAGAGGTTACACACAGTTAGAGGTAGCAGTCAATACTAAAACTCTATAAAAAAAGAAAGGCTGAATTAAGATTATCAGAGGGCAGAATTTACGGAGCTGCTCCAGAACATCATTGTCATGAACAATGGCATTAAGACACAACATCTCCAATGGATGTATGTCCTGTGTCCTCTCTCTACACACTGTAGATCCCTTGTCCCTACCCTGAAATGTGAATTCCTCTGCCTTCTTGCAATTGAGCCAGTTCCCCTGTGCTGTCCCTTGCCTCTGCAGTCTCCCCTGCCCTCTAGCCACCATTTGGAAAAGGCCCCGAGGATGTCGGTGCTTCCAGGGTGGTTCCAGGCTGTGACCGTGCTGCTCTGCTGTGTATATTTGCTGGCTACCGTGTATTTGCTGAGCTGCCACCAGGGCAAAGAAAATAGATAATTATTGAATTTGGGTGGCAAAATTTATGTTAGATGAGGCACCAATGTGTGCTGCCCTCTCTATTCAACTGTCTGTGCTCATGACAGTATTTCCTTTGAGACTGTGCTCCTCTGGCAGATTTGTTGGAATTGCCTAATGACTTCAGCAGCTAAAGGGGAAAGATACTGAGAGGCTTACAGAGAAAAGGGCAGGCATGTGGTATTTTCACTTCCTTGAGAAGCTTAGGGAAAAGCATAAAACTATTTTGCAGAAATTTTGATATTCAGCATATGATTTACTGATTTTTCGTATCTTGAGGACAGCGATAGGGCAAAGCCTCGAGTATTCAGGAAACATAGCCAGAAATAAATTTTTTCTTTTCTCATCTATGCCATTAGAAAAGAACGTTTAGTGTGTGAGTCCCCAGCTGAGCAGACAAAACCCTGCACACCAGGGTAAAGTCCCTCAGAGCAGACAAATGTTCATAACAGTACATAAGAGCCACACTGCACCAGACAGTCAGGCTGAGGACACCGGAGAAAGAGAAGAGAGGGAGACGAGGAAGCCCTTACACAAAGCAAAGAACACATTACTGTAATATATGGTAATGCTCTCATCTTACCAAACAGTTTCATAATAAAACCACCCAGTACAGTACAGCAGTGGTCACAGTGCCCCATGTCCTGATTTCATCTGGTACAGAGTTCATTTTCTTCTTGGTAGCTGGTGCAGTGCTGTGTTTTGAATTCTGTATGAGAATAATGTGACAACGCATTGAAGTTTTAGTTGTTGCTGAGCAGTACTTACTCTTAATCAAGGACTTTTCAGTGTCTCATCTCTGCCACTGAGCAGGTGCACAGGAAGCCAGGAGGGAGCATGGCCAGGACTGGTGACCCAAACTGTCCAAAAGGATGCTCCATACCATAGCAGGTCATTCCCAGTATTTCAGCTGGGGAGAATTGGCTGAGAGGGGCTGATTGCTGCCCAGGGATGGGCCAAGCATAGGTCAGTGTGTGGTGAGCAATTATATTGTGCCTCACTTGTTTCTCTTGGGTTTTATTCCTGTCTCTTTCATTCATTTCTTTTCATTGCAGTTATTATTGCTATGGTTATTACAATTATAATTACATTTTACTTTATTTCAGTTATTAATCTGTTCTTATCTCAACCCGCGAGTTTAATACTTTTTGGTTTCCAGTTTTCCTCCCCATCCTACTGTGGCAAGGGGAAGGAGTAAGCAAGTGGCTGGGTGGTACTTAGTTGCCTCCTGGGTTTAAACCACAACATCCCATTTTCCTGCTACTTTCAGTTCCATAAAGTCTCCAATACTTGTGGAGGAAAATTTTTCTCCAGTCCAATCCTTTGTTAGCTTCCTACCAGACCACTGCTGTCTAGAGGAGGAATGCCACCAAGACTCAGGGGGACACCTAAACGCATGAGGTACTTCATGTAACCTTACTTATTCTCAGAGCACTGTAAAAAGCCTCAATGCTTTTTCCAGTCTCCCAACAGACTGGAGCCGTGTTCAGTGCCCTTTCACCAAGTGAGCTGTCCCATCCTGGAGAAAAAGCGTAATGGCCCTGAACAAAGGGATTAAAAGAACTGCTGGATGTCAGCTGGCAATTTCTGTGGCAGAATTACATTTTCACTTTAAGAATAGTGAGGTTGATGAAAACACTTTGTTTGGCTTCCCCGGCTTGAATATCACCCTCCTCTATGAACATAAATGCTGTCACTATTTTTTTGGGATTGTGTACAAAGTTTGAAGGCCTTCATCCAACTTTCCAAAATTTTACCCTTTTATCTGCAATCATAAAATACTTATTTGAGAAACATCCTTGGTGCACTTGAGTTACAAGAAAGGTTCAGTTTCACAGCTCTGGTTTAATCCAAGCTGTTGCACCCTTGCCAGTGGAAGCATTTGGAAAGGCACACAATTTGACTTTTGAAGACTGATCATAGATTTACTTAAGCTATCTAGACAGTAGTCATCTGTTTTATACTCTTTCCAAAACAGATATCTAAATAGTGCTGTCCTTTTGCCTCTGACTAGCAAGGGAGACTGATAGAGACTAGATCAATAACTTAAAAGACTTGAAGAGGCTATGACTGCTTGCAAAAATGAAAATAACAAGGTATCTCACAAGACTGGTGGAATATTGCTTCCCAGGCCTTAAATCCAGTGTGTTTCATTTGAAGTACTGGTATTTCCAGCCCATTTTAGCAGCTGTGCTCTCCCTGATGCTCTATTTCTCTCTGGTAACTGAGAATTCAACGTATCAATTTTCCTGTTATAACAGGAGAGATGGTAAGTTATTGGTTGTATCTTTCTGCACCATTTACCCCAAGCACGCTTTTCTACCTAAAAAAAATACAAATTACCCCCCACTTTGTTCATTTTAGGCTCTGTAAAATTAAAAGATTCCAGTCAGGAAGAAAGAATTTAACAAAGCAAACTCTTTTTGTGAAGCATCAAATAATCAAAATACCATTGTAAACACAGTGCACAAAAGTCACTCCACAAGCCATAACTTTCTGCTGCTTATATGCTTTTTTAATGACTTCTAAATACTTTGAACTTTGATTTCCAGCCATCCAATGTGTGATTAGATGCTTGTCTCTAGGTTTCTGTAATACCTCATTTTTTGTTGCATACATTTTACATGCTTTCATGGAGTTTATGTGGAATGGGGCTCTGGGTGAATTTTCTTGGAGTAGAAAAATAGCCTGTAGGAGTCCTGCAGTATTGAATATCTCTTGTTCAGGGTCATTCAGGCTGTCATCCAGGATGTGGAAACCCATCAACGGAGTGACCTGATAAATATAGCCCTGATTTTACATGGTTTCCGGTTCTGCTACAAGCTATGTGTCATCCCAGGTAGCATGCTGGAGGTGAGTGTGAGTGACTTACCCTTATAAACAGAATCCTGGATCCTGGTTACTCCTAAACTTTTTTTTCCTATCTATTCTTCTCAATTAAATGTTGTACTAGAGTTTAAAATTATACCTTGGATAGTGGATTTTTAGATAAAGACTACAGGAAAAATATGGTTAAAATATAATTTACGGAGGCTTAAGCATCCATAATACTCCATGAAAACTGCATTATTTTAATTCTTTGGAGTGTACCATTTTGAAAAGTAAATGAAAAATGTATAAACTGAAAAGCAGCTGTGAATAAAACAGAAAAAAATACTAGTCCTAGATTTTTTTTTTAAAAAGTAAATACTCCTCCAGAGTTTGAAATATGATACAAAATAAAAAGGATCTCATAATCCGCAGGATAGGGCTGTGCAGAGGAGTGAGAATTTATGGCAGTTTGTTTTGTGGTAAGTGATAAGCAGAGCAGTGAACATGGGATCCCTATTGAGCCCAGACAGACTCTCTCATTCCCATCTCATCCTGCAGAGCTGCGTTACAGATGCCCAGCTTGGCTCTGAGTAACTGGTGTGTGCTCCCAGCACAGTGCAGAGCTGCTGCCCTGGGCCCCATTGTCTGCATTGCCAGATCAGTGCAGCTTTCCACCTTGCTGAGAAGCAGAAGTTTTACCTCACCACAGAGACATCTACGCAGTCACTGCTTTGAGAGAAATGTGAACGTTTCTCTGTATTGTGGAAAACATGCTGGAATATCTGTACTTATCCAGGAACAGGCTTGCTGCTGGCTTGATTGCCCGGCAGTCTGGCTCTCAGACAGGTCTTCTCATATTGCTCAAGTCTAATCACAGGAGCAAAAATATCCTGAGCCATGGATCTGGGAGGATGTGAGACTACTTAACAGGAGCTCAGACTGGGACATTTTGGCACTCTGGTGTGATGCTTTGGCTTGAAAACCAGGTGGGGGCTAGGATAGGGTGGAGCCTTCTCAGGTTCAAAAATTATCTTCTTTGGAAGGAAACCTATGACACCGTTAACAAATAAAATACAGATACTGAAGCAGGAAGGTGCCTCTGGGTCCAAGTGTGACACTGAACAAACCAAGCACACTATGAAATACAATGCTACACCAGCTTCTATCCTCACCTCAAGACGTTCATGCTGCAGAGAGAAAGCAGCCCGAGACTTCTGATTCCTAACTAGATTCACACAAAAGATAGCGGCAGTGTCCAGCAGAGGTGGATCAACAATTTGCTTTGCTCTGCTAAAAACACTGACTACTTTATTATGTGAAATTGGACACCACACTGTGAAGCTGAGAAGAAACAACTTTCAGGTGAAATTCTGCCTCCATAGAAGAAGTGTCAGGGTAGTGACAGACTTTGCTTTTACTGCCAATTTCATTTGAATGGTATTCACACCTGTAGGATGGACAAGGAGATAAAGCTTTTAAGATAGAGAGGAAAAAAAAATGAAACCAAAGACTACTACAGTACTCTGTTCTACAGTGAGATGCTTCTGGTAAAAACTGAAAGTTCATACTATGGACAGCAACATAAGATAACAATGGTTGTAGATTCCTATCGCAACACCACTCGGAGATGTTATTTAGCACAAGTTTCCCACTTCTATAAATTCCAAAATTCTTCCAATCACAACTATCTTTCAGTCTGTCCTTCAGATATGCATGAGTGCAATTATTTAACCATACAAACTTTCTGTGAACAAAACAGTTTAAAGAAGTGTCATCAACAAAAAATGAACTAAAAAAGTACTCAACAGAAAATCTCTTTTCATTCTCTGCTCTTGATACTTTTACATTAATGTGTATTTCCTTGCATTTTTTGTTTTAGATGATTGCAAATTCTGTTGTATTTTTGGAAAGTGAGGAAAAAAGCCTGCCTATGTCAGAAATAATTGTGCTGTACAAACAATGATCATCACTTTGGAGCAGTTTATTTTGCATCTCTTATTAATGTAAGCATATGTGTTTGATTCAAATGTGAATTACCTTGTCATTTTTAGAATATTTTTTAAAGATTTCAATATTTTTTTCAGATTAATTTATTACTTATGTGTACCTCCTTAATGGCATAGGAATTTAGCCTTGGGTATAAAAGCATGGTTTTGAGAGCTTATTTGGATTTTGAATCTGCTCTGACCAGCCTGTGGGCATACAACCTGAATCTAAATGTAGGAAGTCTGACCCATCAAATGCATGTATGTGGTACAGATGACTTGCATGGTCAGGAAAGGCCACTTGTTGGACTAAAGAACGTTTGTAGAGAAAATGCATAAGAGATAATAAATGACAGATACATTTGATTTACTGCATTTATTCTGCCTAGAAGTTCTTTGTTGTGGGTTAAATGCCCTGAATTCAGAACAAGTCAGGTTTACTTTGCCCACTGAGATGAACTATGCAAATCCCAACTGTAATTTACATTTTATGGCTTGGGTGCTGCTGCAGAAATAGAACTCTTCCATCCAGTCTCTGTATGTATTTTGGCAGCTATTTATTGCAACTGTCTAACAAAAAGTAAACCTCTTTGTTTTGCAATCAAATTGACATACATTAAGGGAAGCACATTTGTGATTCATCTCTTTTTAATGATGTCATTAAAAAGGATGAGGATGCTTACCCAGTTTTCATGTTAAATTTGATTTGAACTCTGTATACAAGGTGCAATACATTATATGGCATTTTATTTCCTTTCAGTGGTATATGACAAAGCCCATTTAGATGTAGGTGTTACAGACATCTGTTTACAGACTTGCTGCTCTAAACCAGGCTCCTGTTACAGATATATAGAGAAAAATTCTAAAAGAGATCAGATGTCTAATGCCTACAAGTACCTGTTTTTCTGCACTAGCTATAAAGGGAGCTCTGCTGTGTGATAAACTCAGTTGTACAGGTACTCTTTGAAGATGTTTCAAGTTCCTGCATTGCTCCTTCAGTATCTTCTGTAGTAGCAGAGGGGTTCACATCCCTGGCACAGAAGTACCTGAGAAAGTTTCTTCACTGCTCTGTGAATAAGATGCAGCTTACAGACATGACTTGCATTTACAACAGAAATGGTTTTGTTGTTATCCATTACAATGACCAGAAACCTGGATTTTTGAAGTAACTGAGCCCAAATGTTTCCTCAAAACAACAACAAAGAAAGACATCTAATCTCTAAGTTTAGAAAATGTTAAGATGGAAAATATATTCAGCTATGAGGAATCAGTTTAGAAGTCAGGACAACCTAGTAAAAATTAAAGAGACTTTATATAAAGGTTAAGAAAAGTAGTTAAAATAATTTAAGACTTAAAGGTACCAGGCACTATTGAAACCTGATAATATCAATTTTCTTAATGGCCTTCTATTTTTTCATTTCACACAACCTAAAGTCTTCCCCCTCCCACCCTAAGTTTGGAGCATTTATGATTGTGAAGTATTGCATTCCCTTAGTAGTAATTGTAGTTTGCCATTTATTTGGCAATAATTGCTTATCTTTCTGTTCCACTCTAGGGAGCATCTGAGGACACCAGCTGGCTGTAAATTATTGTCCCTCCATCATCTGTATTTATAGAAAAATAAAAAAAGCCTTTGGGAAGAACTAATGGTTTCTTTTAACCTTAAAGAGTGCCCCTTGGGATAGTATGACCCTTCTGTTTTAAATCCCATCCTTCCTGCTCTGAAATTGTCATGACTATGGTACAGTTCCCACTATACCAGTGTGCATCCCAAATACTTCCATCTCCAAATCGAACATCAGGCATTTCTTCTCACCCCAAATTCTCCTTGCTCTTTTGATATTAAGCTGGAAATCTAATAACATTTTTTCACTTTTAATTTCTGTGAAGTGCCTCCATTGCAAAAATACAATAAACCATTGTGCTAGTAGTTTGAACAGTCATTTGTCATCCATGGAGCTATTATGCTCAGAAAGAGTTGACAGAATGGACCACTTTCTGTTAATAGTGCCAACACTCTACTTTAAAGCAGAAACTACCCACAACCAAGCCCAGCTAATGGGTATGTGTCAAAAATGATGATTCTGAAGCAAAATTTCAGGTACTTAAGGTATTCCTATTTCCTCCCCCAGATATCTGCTTAAGCTGATGAATGAGAAACTGCCACTCTTCGGTATAATTATTGTCTGAAACAATATTTGCTGATAGCTGACTGTCCTTAATATTGATTACCTGGAAAGGTCAGAATGATTCCTTGGTATTTTATTAGCTTTATAAATAGAAATGGCAAAGGCAAAACGTGAAAGGTAGCAGTGATGAGATTCAATAGAATTAAAAGTGTGAAAATGGGAAAGGCAGTGAAGAGATCTCAGGAAAAAATATCTGTGCAGAATAGCAAGAAAAGTTTCTTGGTTTTATGTGATGTATACACATAATTAAAAGAAGTGTTATGAGGATTAAGGCAGAAAGCCAAGAGAAATTAAAAAATGCCACCAGGAATAATCAAGAGAAGGTCACATTTTCACTTAGATTTAGAAAGTATCTTGGTTGCATGCATATGAAAGAGACAAAATGTGATTGAATTGGGGCATACAGCAGAACCATGCAGGTGTTTTGGGCTACATGAAGTGCCACAGCTATTAAAGTTAAAATGAGGATTTCAGTCAGCAGCAGCATTTTATACCCAACAGTCAACAATACTTAAGAAATGGCTTAACCCGTAAATGAGCCTGTGTCCTGGTTCTGGCCAGGGCAGGGTTAATTCTTGCAGAAGCCAGGAGGGGCATGGCTGGGACACAGAGGTTCTTCTACACCACCTCATGTCATTGCCGGGTGAGGAGAGGCAAGTCTTTTCCCGGGAGAAGGGGCTCCTTCTGGTCAGTGACTGTGGCTCAGGGAGCGGTCGTGTGACCCTGGTTCCGAGCCAGGGGGGAGCGGCCGGGGTAGCGTGGCTGCGGTCGGATTGGGTCAGGCCCTGTGGTGAGCATTTTGCATGTGAATCACTCTCTCTCCTTTGTACACTTTTGTTATTAATATTGTTGCTGTTACTGTTTGTTTTCTTATCTCATTGCTGTTTCCAGTAAATTTTTCTTTTTTCAGCCTGTGATCTTCACCTTTTGTGCCTCCAGCCGGCCACAGGGGAGGGTGAGGGTGAGCAAGGTGTTTGGAGAGTCTCGGTGGGAGCACTAAATTGGGGAGTACCATTCCTGAACCACGACAGCCTTGTAGCTCATCCTGGTTCATATTTTGTTCTCTTATAATTTTTACTCTTAAAGTTATCATATGCTATCTAGAGAGCATTGTGTTTAATCTCTAAACAGGAAAAGGTCCCGCTAGATTTTCTGCTAAATGTCATTGCCAAAGTGCTGAAGACTTCATGCTTAAAGGTGTCTGGCCATCATAATATGCAGATGCAGCTGAGAGTTCTTAGCAATACACAAAAAGAGAAATAGTCACTATTAGTTTTGCTGAACCTGTTGCACATCACCACCAGCTGAAGTCCACTGCCATTGACCAATTGTTCCTGTCAGTCAGGGAAATATATTTGTTCTCTTCATCACTTTGTTTTCAGAAGAGGTTGGAGAGGGAAATCCTATTGTGAGGGTGCAGAGCTGTCCCAGTTTCCCTCACCAGCTGAAAGCATTGCCACTAAGGTAGCATTCTACTATCAATTATATTATCAAGATACATCAAATCACATCTCGTTGTACTGCCACTAAGCAAAACTAGGACCTATTTACCACACAGTATGTACATTTCTCATATTATTGCAAATTTTAAAAATGAAAGAAGAGATACTCTGTAAGGTATGAAGAAATAGTTCTGAGAAACCATCCCGCCATACTAATAAATTGTTTGAGCTGCTTTAATTTACCTCAAATGACAAGATTGAAGCAGAGAAGCCTAAGCATGGGTAGTGCTAGGAGTGTCTTTTGGCCTGGTACTGTCCGTAATAGTCTTTTTGCTAACATGTAGTAAATATTCCAAAGGGATTCCAGTCCCCTTACAACACTCTTATCCTTTCTCACTAACCAGAAATGGGAGAGCTGCAATAAAACCCCCAAATCCAAAACCAAACTCTCCTCCTCTCTGACAGTGAGATTCCCTTCCTAAAACTATATTAAAAAAAGGATTCATTTATGCTTTCCTTGAGAGAAATGGCATTCGGATTAGGTGGTTAATTTTAGTTTCTGCTGAACAAATTTCAGCTCACTTAAATTTGGCATTATTTTTTACTGGTGGCTTTCTAGGTGTTTATAAGTCAGTATATTTTTTCCCTGAAATTGCTAGAGGAGTGTGTGACTTCAGGAAAGCAGTGCAGAGGTGACAAAAAGATCATCATCCTACCCATGTCACATTGTTCCTTCGATTTCGGGATGTGAATAGGTGATAGAGATCTGTAATACAAGGCAGATCTTCAGCTGAGAGGTGAAGCAGAGACTCAGGTTCTGGCAAGATGTTTTTTCTGCCCAGTAGCAGGACTTTTCTTCCTTTTCTCATTTCAAAGCCCTGCAGCTTGAGTTTTTGAATCCTTTCATAACTTGGGGATCTCAGATGGCACAAATCATCCAAGTGTGCCATCTCACATTTGCGTCAGGCTAGGTACTTATTAACAGCCCTCTCAAAATATTACTTTACCATTGCAATTATCTAAACCCCCTTAACAGATCAGACTACAGCCATCTGTTCTGCACTGGGCTAATCCTGAAGCCTAAGAAAATGTTACAACTCATAGAAATCACAGCTGCTTATTTACTTAATAATATTAGATGTAAAATATTGTCTCAGTTCTTTCCCAGATGAATGAACTTCATATTGTTTTCTGGAAAAAATTCAAGACATTTGTTTCAGACTGTGGAAACCTGTATTGGTGTTAAATATCAAAAAGACTGTCACTGATGAAATTACAATATAATGAAAATAATATTCCCAATTGCAACACCAGGCGGTTGCTGCAGATTTTTATAATTATAAAGCCCTTGACTATGCTTGATTCAACCTTTATATAAACATTTTATAGAACTAGAAATTTATTGAAGGGCATAATTAAAGGTTTAAATTTTCAAACACTTGTGCTTTAGAGAAAACTGCTTATATGAAAACTTATTTTTTGGAATATTTGGTTTTTATATTTATTTTTGGGATAAATAACCAGTTCATATGCAGTGTGATATATGTACATTGAAGTCAGTAAAATGTACCCTTAAAAAAGGAAACTGCAAGTAAACTGGAGAATCCTGAGGCAGTGTATTTTCTCAAGTAAATTAACATAAACTAAAAACCAAATCCTTAGGCACTAACAGTTTCAAGTTACTCTAATGAATTAAAAACAACAGGCAATATATAGCTGGACAGTAAACTCATGAAAAATGTTAATGAGTTTACATTTGGATATTCAAATTCACTGGAGGCAAAGTAAGAACTTTTTGCTAAGAAACTTGAACCCAAATTACAAGAAGTTCAGTATATCAAACGTTTAAAGAGGAAGTATTAATCCTCAGTTTGATATTCATCCCTGTTCCTTTCTATACACTGCTATTTTCTTGTCCTGAATCAGACCTTTTATACAAAGGCAAATCTGGGAACTAAGAAATATCATGACACATATCTGGAGAAAGAAAATAAGGCTTCTTTCCCTCAAATATCAGGTCTTTACGTGGATGACCTTTCAAGGGTGAAAGAGAGAATGATAAACAACAGTCCTCAAATCAAAACCAGGTTTTTTTTCAATCCCATTCAGTCGAATTACTTTTGTTCCTACTGTTTTCCCACTACTGTCTCTACATTTCCTAAAATAACTGTCTTTAAAAATGTTGTGCCTGTTTTGACTCTGCATCTTGCTGAAAATAACACTTGCTACACCTGGAAGAGTCAGACAGAACCTCAATTTTTGACAATGTTTTCTTGTTCAAAACATGGTTTGACAGGTGTATTGGACAGGGGCTAAAGCCAAAGGCACCACTGTAGGAACATAATTTCTCAGTCACCAAAGATAACTACTAATCACAGCCTCTGAAGGAACAGATGGAATCTATTCAGTATAAACTGACAGCCTAACTTTAGCTCAGATATATTGCTTAACCTAATGTGAGGCCAAAATAAAGATGTCAGTGCTCAGGTGTTATAATTTGTTGAACAAAGGTGTACGTAAGTTCACAGTGCTGTGGGACTCATAGAATTAACTGTGCATAGCTCTGCTTTTGGACTGTAAACAAATGCTGCTCTGTTTAGCGGAGAGGAAGGTTTGTGACTTTTGAAGCCAGACATGGTCTGTGCAAAAGAAATACTGGAATACAGATGGCAGAAGATATTTCATTCAAGGATTTAGCTACTCAAAGACATATCAGTTTTTCAGAGGTGTGCTTTTGCAGGTAGCTACTCCAAATGCTCTTAGAGAACAGTTACATTCCCTCTGCTTTGTCAGCAACTCAGCCTAGTTTATTCTTTTGTGTGATAAAGACTGGTGTGGTCATGGGAACAGAGTGGCTTTCTTCGTACATTTGTTCCACCATTAGGTGGAACATTATAGGAATAGGAATCCATTAGGATTCATTGATTAGGACCGTGAGGGGTGAAAATTGTACGTGCAGTAATTTCTTCTCCATTACAGTTTCTGAGTGTTCTGCTTATAGCAGATATTATTTTTATTATTCTTTAAAGGATTTCAGCATACTTTTAGTATCACACACCATCCAAATCAAAGTGCATTCACATCTAGCGATATGATGCCCTTACCCTCTCCTGCACAGACAAAATCTCATGTTCACGTCCAACATTCTTAGCACACTCCTGCTTTGTTTTACTGAGGTATCTAACAAAACTGTAAGCAATTTTAAGGGCAGATTCTTCAGGATTGTGAACCTTTGTCCAACACCAGTAGTTTGCTTTCAGCATAACATTATTGCCTCCTCATCTGGCAATTTAATAGGTTTGTAATAAATCCTATATTTCTCTTCAT
This sequence comes from Edolisoma coerulescens, assembly GCA_013397115.1. Taxonomy (NCBI): domain Eukaryota; kingdom Metazoa; phylum Chordata; class Aves; order Passeriformes; family Campephagidae; genus Edolisoma; species Edolisoma coerulescens. Next base: position 729,418 of record VWZW01001748.1, read on the forward strand.
CTTCTCCAGCTCAACTAATTCCTGTATGTCCCCATGCTTTGTTGAAGCACCCATAGACAAGATCTGCTGAATTTCCCTGCTCTAGTAAAAATCAGTCCTTACCAGAAAAGTTGTCAAGTTAGTCTGTAAAAATCTCTTTGAAGGTCTGACACCCTGAATTTTATAATTTTTATGACTTAACACTGTGTCTTTGATTTATTTTCATATCATTTTTCACCTCCTACTTGTTTAGCTTTTATCAAGTATTTTTGACTTTTGCAGTTTGCAAAGATGGGATTTCTCATTTTCTTTGTCTCTTTCTCACCACATTTTTTTTCCACTTTCTGAGGTGATAAGGCGATAGCCAGAGATTAAGTCTGGCTTTGAATTTTTCACAATAGATTGTAAGAGTGAATGTAATCACTGTTTAAGCAGGGAGAGGAAAAGGGAAGCTCTGCAAGTGTGACAGGAGAAGTTCATATCCCATTATTCAGTGCAAAACTGCAAACGTCATACTCTCCATGCTCACTGGCTGCTCTTGCTGGGTATGCCCATATTTACTGAAGTGTCTAATCTGGATCTGGAAGCTCTGATCTACTGCCCCAGGCAAGCTACCTGCCCTGGAAGTCTTGCTGAGAGGTGGAGAGGGGTCCTCAGGTCCTGGTGGGGACACAAGTCACTGGTGTAGCTTTTTGTGTCGACAGATACACTGTCCTTGAGATGTGGGCTCCTGGGCCTTATAGAGAGCATAGAGACTTAAAATGCAACCTCACCCTGATATTGAAAAGTTTACGACTGAAAAATCTCCAGTAAGATGTATCCAGTTGAGTCACTCTAGGAATATATATTTCTTGTTGAGCTTGGCTTTACCTCAAGGTCTGGTCGTGCTGTTTTTGAAGTCAGCAGGAGTTTTCTCTTCATACTGTAACAGAAGAAGGATCTGAGCTGCAAATATGTGCCACAAGACTAGCAGCAAGGTTTGAGCCCTTGGGCACCTTTGCCATGGAGCCGGGCTCATAGGGCAGCTGGACAGATCAAGAGCTGCCTTATGAACCAGTATTGGCTTTTGTGCGTGACAAGATATTTCATTCTTGCCTTTGCACTTCTTAACAACCATCAGGAGAAAAAAGCGATGTGCAAAATGCCACATGATACAAATCTCCTCCCTGGAATATAAATCTATTCCTATCAGTAGAGATACTCTTGATCTACACCCATGTGAAAGAGAACTGGATCAGCTCTGAAAATCATTCAGCACAGAAAATATTGATGGGCTCCCTGCTGTCTCACTAGGATAAAACAGTGCTTTTTAACTTCCCCTTCAGGTAACTAAATCCTAGAAATGAGGTCCAAATCATTTTCACGAAGGGAATGTTAACTAAGAAGTACAGGAATCCAGTACGTGTAGTAATAAAATAAAATGAAATACTCAAAGCAAAATAAAATAGAGTAAAAAATGAAGTAAAAGAAAATAAAATTTAAAAGCTGCATTAGTGTTCAGGCATTCAGTCAAAAACGAAATGAGGTTGTAAAACTACTGAGTAACACAGTCTTCAACACTTCCTTTTGCTAAAAGCAAAGGAAAACAAGTTAAACTCCAGTAAGGTGTTTAGCTGGCATTATTCTTACTACTAAAACTACCCTGCTTCAAACAGCAACACGAACTGTGAATAGTGTTTGTCTTTTTAAAGCTGCATATTAAATGCAGACATAAGCATTTGTAAACAAGACATAGTGATGGAGCATAGATGCTGCGGCTCCCTGTACAGAGTCCCAGTAATTTGAGAAATGTGCTGCCTGACTGAAGACTTCAATATTTCTGTCTGGTAATTTATTCACTTCCCAAATCCCTGACAATGCTAGGAAACATAAACTTAAATGTTTTTATTGCCTTCATCAAGCAGTGGTATTGAGACAGCTAATGGTAAATAGGCAGTCTCTGGAAAGTAAAAGTGTCTGGAGTTGTTCATTTTTTGTTCCAAATGCTGCCTATGAATGATCTGTTGTACCAAGAGATACAAAAATTAAGAAATATGAGAGGAGAGATGTTTCCAGCCTTTAATTTATAAAGAAAATTATTTCTTTCCCTTTTAATGGTCTTACTGTGTTGTCTTAATCCTGGCAAAAGAAAGATGTATTATTGCTTGCTCAGAAGAAAATGTGATATCCTTGGTTTGGTAGAAAACACTTGTAGGGATGTTAACCAAACATGACATGATGAAGAACAATAAGGAGTGTAGCTAAACATTCCTAATTGGCCAAACACTCTATCAGCCAAAACATGTGAAGACGAAGCAGGAGAGTCAAAAGGAGCTGTGGTAGATTTTTACACATGGAAAACCTGCTATAGCATTAAAAGTATGGTATAAAGCAATTTTTTCTGGCAGTCCAAATCAGGCATAACTAGAGAGTTGGCATGAATTTGCAGGTAAAGTTGAAGAACTTTTTAAACACATGTACACACAAAAATTATGAAGCTCCCTAGTTGTAATTTAGCACTGGTCACATGGATATATAAGCTGTCATTCAGCTATAAAATGGTGTTTTAAAACCCAGGTCATTCCTTTCTATACCTGTTTTAGGAGAAGAATGCTCAAAAGGCAGAAAAATGCATGCAGGTAGGAACAAAATATCACTATCATTAAATAATATTTTTTAAACGTAGCAAAATCTACTAACCACTTGCATTTCATGTGATTTCAGCCTTTACACGATGATGCATGCTAAAGAAACAGTGTTAATATCACTTCTCAAATAAGATTAGGGCAGGCAAATCCTTTGCTGACGATTTGAGTGGGTCCAATATGAATTAAATCTTTCCAGAAGCCTCAGCAGACTCAAACTGAACAGAATCTTTGTGTATTTATTTAAAAAAAGAATCCTTGTATTTTCTCGGCTGTTAAACCTGACCCTTGGGTATTCACCAAACATTACATAGCCTTTTTATGAGTTGCCTGGTGGATGTTTACAACGATCCATAAGATCCATTAGTCTCCACACAGAGAGAACCAGCACAAAGTGATATAATCTTAGCCTTTATGTTGGTATGAACTACAATTATCTAGCAACAGAGGAAAACTCTGTGACACTAAGTTCTGAAATTTCCATACTTTTCAACAACTTTGCCAGATTTTGTGAAATCATCACTTTGGGGTTTTTTCTGTTGTTCCTTCACCATCACTTTCATCCTTGAAAGTGGGACAAGGTGAGGAAAAAAAAAGCATAAAAACATAACAGAACAAGCAACATTAGAAGAGCAGATATATGAAATGATGGTGTGACTGGTCACAGTTAGACACAAGTTGTTTGGTTTATAGAGCTAACTCAGCCCAGTACATCTGTCCTTATGTTCCCGTAAAAACACAGCAGGGCAAAGAACAGTAGCTACAATAACATCACATATTTATCCCCACAAGCAAAAGACATCCACAACTGCAAGATGGATTGACTCTGTCCAGTTCCTGTGGCAGCTGTAATAAAGACAGCCCCAAGACCAAGTACTGTGCATGTTCTGTCATGGCTGTGGGCAAGGGTGCAGGCTGAAATGCTGTCTCCTGGTAGGTTAGTGGGCTGCCAGGGACAGATGCACAAGGCTGTCCACCAGCTACCCCAGGCCCTTTAGCCCTCATGGGGACAGCTGCAGGTGGGAGGAGGAGCGGTCAGTACTGCTGGTTGCCCTTGGGACTGCCTTCATTAGAGAGGAAAGATAACGGCAGCAACATGATTGTAGCAACAGTCTCCTGAGGAGCTGGAGTGGAGACCAGGCTATGAGTAGCTGGATATAGCTAGAAAATATACATGGCTCACCCAGCAATGATCTCTTGCCTTGGCATTTGTACAAAAGAAGAAACCTTGCTAATAGTGCATGGAAAAAAAAAGAGGAGGTTTTAATTTTCTCTTCTCACTCTGGATCTGTACCTGCTGTCCTACAATGGATTGTTTCCTCCCCAAGGCAGTCAGGACATATGGATGTAGCCAGCCCTCACATGCAGATTATCTCTCGTCTTTCTCCTATTCTCCAGCAGTGTGGGAGGGACGGGGCACTGTCCTTCAGCTGGCTCACACTGCAGCTGTAGTTCAAGCACCTGCTCCCTGAACTGGTCTTTAAACAATACAGCAGGGAGGCATTCATGCTGCTTACCTCCAGCTCACCTTAGGACCCACAGCTGCGCCCAAGTGAAGAAAGAATTGCCTGGCACTTTTAAAGAAGGGCTTTCACACTGAAAACCTCAACAAAATGTTGTGGCTAGCAAGTTCTTACAGCTTTTTGTGGCTAGCAAGTTCTTACAGCTTTTACCAGCAAACTCTTGTATATCTGAGATTCCTGGCAGAAGCACTAAAATCACAGCTGGGGTAAACTTGAGAAATGAAAAATAAAAGTCATAAATGAATCCTTTGTGGCACTACTTAACTGGACAAGATTATCCAAAGTTTATCCAGTTAAAAATGGGGAATTAGATGAATTGTTCTGATCTAGAAGGTAACCTGGGTTAAGGTGTTATTTTGTGCCTTCTCCATTGTCTGCCAGAAGAAGTCTTAGTAAGGAGGCTTGGAAAACTTGTTCAAGGTTTAGGTCGGCTTTCACATACCTTGTAAAACATAAATACTTTCACACATCTCAGACTCCCTTTTACTTGCATTTCTATTAACATTGTTTCTACATTAGTATACCATTACACTTGGTTACTTTATCACCTTGTAAATATCTTAAAAAATTGGTCATCAGCCTGACCACATCCTGACTTCACCATTACTTCATGAGAACATGAGGTGGTAAAATCTCATTCTTGCCTCATCTAGCCTTGCATTAATTGAACACATCAGTGCAGTACAAGTTACCCTGTTAACAAAACGATAGGCTGCCTTGTATGTCTACAGTCCTACAGTAACTTCTATTGTCAAAATACACTTCTGAAACAACAGTATTTCTTGGGCACTGAGCTTCTTATTGCTTACCAAACCTCAAAATAAGCATAACCAGGAAAGTTTTTGAGCATTCAAGACAGCTTCTACATAACATCCCCAGTTACTTGTCTATCTTCCCTGTAGGGTCTGAGAGCCGCAACCAATCTGACCTCTGACCCTTTTTGGGGAAAGAACACAACTCACTGTTTTCTTTCCCCTGGACTTTTCTGAGTTAAAGCCAGTGCTTCTCTCATTATCTGGTCTCAATAGCTGAATGAGCTGATCGCATTGTGGTGAGTTAAACTTGACTGACTGCCACATGCCCATCAATGCTCTCTTACCCCTCCTCTGCAGTGGGACAGGGTGAGAAAATAAGATTAAAAAGTTCCTGGGGAGTTTGCTCACCAATTAATGTCACGGGCAAACCACACTTGAATTGAGAAAGATGAATTTAATTTATTGCCAAATAAAAATAGATTAGAAATATGAAAAGCAAAGAGAAAAACGAAAACATCTTCCCTCCATGAACTCCATTCTTCCCAGACTCAACTCCATTCCTGACTCTTCTACCTTCTCCCCTTGTCAGCACTGGGATGGGGAATGGGAATTGCAGCCAGTCTACAACACCTTGTCTTTACTGTTAATACCTCCTCACACTTTTCTCTTGCTCCATTGTGGGGTTCCTGTCATGGCATCTGCTCCTTATGAACTGCTCCAATGTGGCTCCTTCTCACAGGCTGCAGTTCTTGAAGAATTGCTCCAGTGTGGGTCCTTTTCAAGGGGTGCAGTCCTTCAGGAATGGATTGCTCTAGTGCGGGCCCACAGGCCACAGGTTCACAAAACCTCCTTCTCCAGAGGCCACAGTTTCTGCCAGGTCTCTGCTCTGGTGTGGGCTCTCCAGAGGCTGCAGTTTCCCTCAGGACACATCCACCTGCTGCAGCATGGGGTCCCCAGAGGCTGCAGTGTGATACCTGCTCCACCATGGTCCCCCACAGGCTGCAGTGGAACCCCTGCTCTGGGGCCTGGAGCACCTCCTCCCTCTCCTTTCTGATGAGCTCAGCTGTGTCCTGCCGTGCGTGGGTCCATTGCAGCTGGCTGGAACTGTGTGTCCAGAACAAGCTAATCTCTGGTTTGGTCTCACAGAGGCAACACCTGCAGTCCTCCAGCTGCCAAAATCTTGCCAGGTTATCCCAATATGTCTCTGTTCTGAAGCCTTGGGAATGACAAAGTGAGCTGGTTAGGACTCATGATAGTAAGGAGAAACAGGATCCCCAGGAACATCAGTTAATCTGCTCGTTTACAGCAAGCCTTGTCTGGAGATGAAGAACAGAACCTTTGAAACACCAGTGAATAAACATCCTAACTGGTTGCCATACTGGAAGTTTTGCCGGACTATTACTTGGCAGCATCATCAGCACAAGGGTGTCCCTTGGGAAGCCAAGTAGCCTGATCCCTGCCATAGGAAACAGCCTCTACTATGTCTCTGGAAGCTCACAGGCTTCCATCTGTACCCATAACAGATGCTGAGAAGGCTGAGTGGGAGCCAGCACAAACTTGATATGACTCACATGGCTAATGACCAGATAATCAGGTCTGGAGCGCTTTTTCACTGCTCTGGACCCTGTGTTTATCTAGGAAGTGGTGGGGTTTGGACTTTTTCACCTTCTTCTCCAGACCCACTCTCATTAAAAGCTCAGACTTTCTCTTTTCTCTCTTTTTCTTTTTCCAAACTAAACAATTAAAATATATATGAATATAGTATCTCTTATTTTGTCGTAGATCTCTTTCTCCTTAAGATAAAAGACCTCTTGTTGGCATGAAGTGCTCTAAGACTCTAGCAGCACCTACTGCTCTACAGCCCAGGTGCTCCTTTTTGCCTCCTTTCCGCTCTCCCCTCCTGGTAGTGAGCCCTCTTTGTCTCAGCCAGTGGCAAGATCCTGCAGAGTTCATTTATCTGTGAGGTCTGAAGTTGCCTTGGGTAGAAAGGCCTGAAGTTATACTTTCCAGAGCATATCCAAGACACTCCTCAATCCATGCAGACACCAGTAGGCTCTACTGTAGCTGTTGTTGTGGCTTTAGTGGCACAGATGTTTCTGTTTAGCTGTGAACTCTGGCACGTGCTGAAGGAGCCTGGTAGCTGGGAGAGCTCAGTGCTGGTGAGCCAAGCAATTAAGACTGATGTAGTGTGGAATAGCCTGGCCTCAGCCTCTCTAGGCTCCCCATGTGGAAAGAAACAAACTACACCAGAATGTGATTCAGAGCAGCTTCTTCTTCTTCTGAACGACCCTGGCAACAGCCTCTCCTTCTCCAATGACAGTAAATATCACTAGTGACAGCCCCTTTCTACCTTAACCACTGCTTTAATAGGGAGTGGGAAGGTCGGAGTCAGATACAGTAGAGCTTGAGAGCTGAGTAAGGATGAGAAAAGACTTGCAGATAATATACCAAAGTTATTATGGAGGTATGCATTAGCTGCAGAAAGTCCCTAATAGTACAAAACAATAACAGCAAAAAAGCCTTGTAGACAGATTTTAATATTCTTTTCCTCACCCATCTTTATAAGTTACTAACTATCTGATCAGCAGAAAAGAGTAGCATGGAAAAAGCAGAAAAGAAAAATTTATTCTTATTATCTGGATTGCAGTTTTGCCTGAAGCTTTCTTTTTCTTTTTTTCCCTTTAGTGTCACTGAGCAATGGCTGCTGAACTGCCAGTGAGCGTATTTTATTGCGATCCTGTGTATGTCATCGCCCTGCTGCCAGTGGCATGTATACTCATCAGTCAAACAGAACTATCCAACATGTTTGATTTACTGTCACTGAATCAAATCTATTTGTGGCTTTCCATAACATAAAGCATTTTGCTAGAGATTAATCCCCTGATTTGCATGTTGCTCTTGGGAACTATATCATTACTTTCCTTGATGGATTCATTTTGAAGTCAAGAAAGATGCAACTTGATTTTTTTCTCTGTATTCAAGGTGGTGCCTTGCTCTTTGTTATCTGACCTTTATATTAACTCTTCCCCTTGTCAGTCTCAGAGGCATTACTCATATTTGTGTCTGCTAGAGGAAGATTAAGTGATTTTAGCTCAATCAAGACAGTAAGAATAGACTCTCAGAACACCTGGTGAATGTACCAGCAAACACCATGTTTCTGATTTTGGAATTGTTGCCTTTTCTCAAGCTTGCTGCTGTGAACATGCTAGAAAATAAAATTGTATTTGTTCACTGACATCAGTTTCAATTTATACCCCAAGATGAATATCCACTTGGATAAATACCTACAAGTTGGTCACTTGTAAGGAAGGTTACATATGGTACAAAGGTTGTTAACTTACTGTGATGTTGGCTGGAAATTCCAAATACTTTGGACACTGCTAACTGGAATTTTTGAGACATAGGAAAAATATTTAGTTTTTTAAAAAGAGTTTATAATCTAATCCTCTTTTAATACTCATAATCTATTGCTATCTGGGATGGTTGCCAAAGCAATGATTTATAACTTCTCAGTTCAAGCAAGTAAACACTGAATTTAATTTGGCTTGGTAAATCCAACATTCTTGCTTGAGCTATCAAAATAATTTAACGGGGTTTCTTGCATTATAGATGTTACAAGGGCTGCTGATTTTTTTCTTCCTCGCAACATTGTGAACTTGATAGTCTTCATTCGTATCAGTTGTATCACTGGTCAAGGAAAACCCCAATTTCGATGGGAATGAGAAAATACTGTCACTAAATGGGTCTCAGTGTCTGATTAATCCAGTCAGTACATCATTTGCTTTCAGCATCTTCTCATGTTTTTCATGCTATGAGAATTTGCCCCAACAAAATCAGCATAATAAAGTAAAGACCCTGGAGACTTGACTCAGTCCTCCACAAGAAGTTCCCAGAGGAGTCTAGGCTGGTGCTTAACTAGTGCTGCAGAGGCAAAGATTTTCTATGGGTCTTGTATTATCTCTGTCAGTGTCATGCAGGGGTGTCAGACACCCCAGGACACCTGAAAGGCTCTGAGAACATGTGTTTGGGCAAGTCACCCCGAGTCAAGCCCCTCATCCTATGCGGGCCGTGGAGCCTGAACTGCGCAGTTAACAGCTACAGCTGGGAACCTGAAAGGCTTTTCTAAGTCCTTTGCCTGTACTGATCAGGGATTTAATTGCCCACAGCTCAGTAACTGGTGACATCAGGGATATCAAAGACATCCTTATGAGACTGGCAGGTATGGCATAGGGCCTCCTGGGCCTCCTGAGCCTCCTGCTCTCTGCTGGGTGTGCTGGGGGGCAGAGTGGCTCAGTGGCAGCAGCTGCTTCTGTGCAGGCAACCGTGTCCAGTCACAGATCTCTGCTGGCCATTAAAGCAGATTACCCAGTGCACGTGTATGTAGCTAGATTTAGACACCTAAATGTATGTGTCCAGGTGGTGGCTGAATCCAAACATTAGTAAGAAAAGCCAAATGTTGGTCTCAGGCATTTCCATGTATCTATATGTAGAAATGAGGGATATTTTTGGAAGAGACAGATTCCTAGCTCACTTTTGAGATACTGTCTGCAGGTGTCTGTTGCTAATATTGTTGAGATATTACATCATGTGAGAAAAAGGAATTCCTATCCTGGAGTCATTCTGTAGCAGAAAGAGCTGGAACACAAGCCCACATCTTTAGGCATTGTTTTTTTTATATAGCAGTGCATTTTTCAACAACAGTGAAATGAGGTCAGTATCCACAAGTGCTGGTACACAGATGTTGCCACTGAAAAATAGGTATTGGACAGTGTGATTAATGAAGGCAGAATCCTTTCACTGATACAGACTTTGCCTCATTTGCTCTCATTTCAAAACGGCTGAACAACTTGGAGCTTTCATAGTGAAAGCTCCTACAGGACAGTGTTTAGTGGTGTGTTTTGAAGTTATTAATGATATTTCATGTTTTCACCAGCAAGGTTAATTAAACACCTTGTGAAATTAGATGCAAGCTTGTATCCCATCTTTCTTCAGAATGGGAAGAGGCATGTTTGGGGTTTATCTCTAGCTGAGGAGAGTTTAACCCAAATTCTGTTCAGTAAACATAATTATATCAGTTGGTCTGAGAAAATACCCTAAGCTGCACTCATTTTTCAGATTGAATTTCAGATGTGTGCATGGCATCATGTTATTAATCTTTTTTGCAGAGTTATATCTTAGGGTCATTTTTTTCAGATTTGTGTTGGAAGATGCTTTTTTGATCTATGCATAAAGATCATTTAAGCTTTCCTCAACTTCCTTCTGTCCTCATTTGTTTTCTTTGATGACTGTAGCTGGAATGATTCTCCTTTAAGACCTTGTCTGCTGTTGAAATTACCTAGGATGTGAACTAAGACAAATTCAGAAGCTGACAGGAATAGCCACAATTTTTGATAGTTTAGAGCAATACTAAAACATGGCACTATAAGAGTTAGATTTTTGAGGCAATACACTTTATGGGTGCATAGGAAAAGGGGATGGAAAGAAAACTTGAGTTAATCCAATATTGTGGAAAGAGCTGACAAAATAGCACATGAATATATTGCTAAAATATTCTAGGGGTTCAGAGAAAGAACTAATCAGAAAAAAAGTAAGAATTACATATCAAAGTACTATTTGTCTAATACAGGTGCTCTCCTTCTACAGAAACTGTACATTTAGGGCTGTCCATTTTTCTGTTTTGAAAATTTTTGGCAGGCCTTCTGACACAGCTTTGCAACAGAATTCACTTTTCAATGCAGTATGCCACCCTCACCTGAAAGGAATTTTGTCTCATGACAGAACAGTGCATGTAATCCCTTTTGACCTCCCTCTGGCATACCTGAAATGCAATGTAAAGCAACCTTATGTGAGCTTATGCTGCTAAGATAATCAGATGCCTGAGATGGATTGGGATGTGTTAAACAGTTTTATGATAGAAGAAAAACTGCTGATGAAATTCAATTAACTTTGTAGAGTACAAAGGAAAACAAGAGAAATGGACTTCAGGAATATCTTCTGGGAAAGTGTTACCCTATATAAAATACAGAACACAGATGACAAAATTTCCATATGGGTGAGAGCCAAACTTAATGAATATAGCTAGTCGGAAGGATGATGTTTAATAGGAGTGATGTAGACGGATGAAACACAGTTGGAAGGTACATCATTTGCTTGGTGCACCTGGGCATACAGAAATTAAATGGCTTAAAATTCCTCAGAGAACAATAGAGGAAGGTATAAGGAAGAATAAAGCAAGAATGAAGAAATAACTTATGCTTCCTGTTCCCAATGGAAGACAGGCAAGAAAGCTGTCAATGCTCCCTGAAGGAGAGAAGGAAAATGTGAGAGAACAAACCCAGCTTATGGGACAGGGAAAATGGAGCTGACTGAGCTTTGATGTTAAAGCCACAGTACTGCTCCAACTGTCCCTGAATTGATATTTTTGTCATTTATTTTTCTTTAAAGGAGAAACTTTAGAGTGAATACTAGGCCCCGTGGAAACCAGTTAGAGTTTTTCAATGCTTAAACAGGAAGATTTTTCATCAAGCACATATATGTTCCTATGTTCCTCCCCAGCTCTCTATTGCTCTGTGAAGTTCAGCTTGTTACACACGATGCATCTCAAACTTTAGGGATCACTCTAAATATTAACCGGTACCAATATCCGGCCAAATCTTGAAATCCGCTGCTACTCTTTCAGTGCCTGACACTGTTTAGGTGAAAGAAGCCATTACCATTAGGGTGGAGCTCAGCCCCATGGTTACTACGGTCACTGAAAAAAATTCCCCATCACCAGCTGGGGAAAAAACCTCCTAAAAATCACTTTTAAAATTCTCACTGAGTGCTGTGCAAACTGAGTACAGGTTGTGGGGAGTGAGGGCAGAAAAGACATTCCCTAACCGGAGTTTACTGCCCCACCATTATCTAGACTAAATTCTCCTCCCTGTCCCTTGCTGCCCCTCTATTTTTTCCCCTCTTGAAAACCTATATGTTTTTTTAAATCATTGGTATTGTTATCCAAAAACCCCAACGAACTATGCAAGATACGGCAAAGGACCTTGAAAGGACAAATTCCCTGGGAACAGTATGGCACATATAGCGCTTCAGAGAAATGCTGGGGAGACACCAATGGAGTCTCCTCCCTCTGAAGTCCTTGAGGGACTGAAAACGTTTTCAAAAGAGAGAAATCTGATGTGGCAAAAATAGATTTTAGGGTCCAGATTCTGGTCTTAGTTTTATTAGAGTGTATAGATGGGTAGATATTGACACAGGCAGTAGAAAACTCTCTATAATTACTCCACTGTAACTAAGATCATATTAAATATAAACCTATTCTGAAGCAGGTTGTGAATAACTTCAAACTCAATTCAAAAATCAGGCAGTTTTTCTGTACTGAGACTAGTTCTCCCTTCAGTCACCAATAGAGACAAAAACAAATCTCATGCCTGGGGCAAAATTTTAGAGTGACAATGTCATTGCACACCAGATGATCAGGATTGTTGGTACTTTAAAGCACTGTAGTGCATGGTGTTCCTTTTGAGCTAATTAAATTGAATAAAAAGTGTTAATACATTTGAAAATATCAGTTTGCTTGGTGATAGTTTCTTTCCTAAAACTGGATGCTACTGAGTGAATCAAGACTGTAAATCTGTTGGACTAACATGGAATTGTCAAAATAGTATCAATGTAAACATGTTTGTGTAACAGCTACTGAGCAATATCACAGTGTGGTTCTGTGGAGTACTTTGAGCTTTGGCTAATCAATTTCATAAGAGACTCATGACCTGTCGTGGGCTCCAGAGACAGATTTTCAAATGAGTTCTGACATAAAACATCACAGATGGGAATACAGAGCTGCCAAAGGGTTTGATCAGGTTAAAATGAAAGGGGGAGGAAAGGGAGTACAACTTGCATTAGAATCTATCTGTACTTAGTTATGTAACTCGCTTGAGTCATGGTCAGGGGAGAGAAAAAGGGGGTCTTTAGGATGGCTCAGGACTCCTGTGTGTCAAGGTCTTACCTATATTTTTCAGATACTCTCTGGAAATGTTTATTTCTCTCCATAGATGTAGCATTGGGAAATAGAGGCTATTAATTGATGGACCTAAGATATATTGTTTTTTAGACCCTTGCAAAAATCCTACTAATTTCTACTTTATACCTGTAGGGCTGTATCTTAGAATTTATTTATTTTGGTGCTTTTGTCACAAAAATAGCAGCTTACACAGAAATGAATTTGAGGCAGAGATTGATTTTGACTTCAAAGCCCAAATTGATTTACTTCTTGTGAAATCAAAAGCCAGCTCATTCATTTGTTCCTGTTCCTTCATGCCCTATAGAGGAGGTAAAGTGAGTGAGTTACTTTGAGTGCTCAGTCCCTGGCTGGGATAAACCCACCACAATGGTCTAAACTGGACTGGAGGGGCAGAAGTAAAGATTGATGTGAGGCTCTCTTCTTCATAAATATGCCATAAAGTAGAAATTTCAGAATAAATATTTTATCCACCCCACTTGAAGAATAGTTTTCTGAATGTTGTATCACTGAGTGATATGATTCTGTCTCTGCAGAGATGTCACCCCTGAATTCACTTTTGACCAAAAGATTCAGAGAAATCAGTGCTATGGAGAACTTGGAAGACAGTTACAAATTCTTACGGCTAGATATCATATATCCAATTTTTTATTATTGTTATCATATTGTTTATACAATTAGATGGGAAAATATTGTTAGGAATGGACAGGGCTTTTATCTGGGAGATTGTCTTTTAGTTTCATGTACTATCATTTCCAAAGATGACACTGCAAGGTGTTCTTTGTGAAAGTTCCCAGCTTGGAACCTCTCAAAATCTGCTGATTCAAGGTGGAACACAAGTCTTTGGAATAGATAAATAAGCTCTGAGCTGTTCTCTTTGAGGAAAAGACATTGAGAGCCATTCAGTTGCTTTATAGCAGGGGTTTATCTCTGGAATAGCAACTCAGACTTTTGAACAGAGATCTTCTACGTATATATTATCCTAAGGATCTTCCAGAAGCAGCAAATTAGCAATTTTTCCCTGTGTATAAATATGTGGCTTTAAATGCCTTCAAGGGTACGGCTTGTTTGCAGGCAAAACACGCCGAGGGATTGATAGCACAAGCTATCTACCCAAAGTGTTTGTATTCACCTGTCATCCTTTATTGCTGACATAATAGAAGATAACTGAGTTCGGCATGATTTGGAGAGAGACAAGCCAGCAGAAAGGCATCTTGCTTCACTGAGCCTAGGGTACAATGTGCATTTCAACCAAATGCTTTACAGGCCATAGCAAAGCAGATGACAAGCAGGTCTGGTTCACCTTCAATTATTTCTCATATATTGTTGCATGATTTTGCACATCAGTAGAAGCAATTTAAGAGCCTTTATAATCCCACAGACACTAGTCTGTTTTTTCTGATAAGATCAAATACCAAAGCAAAGCAGGTTGTGCCTGCCAGAGTGAGAAAGCAGCGACGGATTTAAAATCTTTTATGCAGTCCTCAAGGTACACAAGATCCTGCTACTCTGAACAAAGTGGAAAGCAAACATCAGGCAGCAATATCTTCTCTCAGTGAAATTCCAAGCAGTGTGCAAGCCAACGAATTCTATTTATTTATTTCAGGAAGCACACCCTGTTCCCTGGACAACACTGCTAACTTACCCCGTGTCCTTGTGGTGCCTGCTTTCCGTGCACACTGCAGTGGGCAAGCAGAGCTCAGTATCTTCTTTTTCATCAGTTTCCCAATACAGCTTTTCTGCCCACCACATTTAAGACTGCAGGCCCATTTTGAACGAGCCAGAATTGCTGTGTGATGTTTTCCATTATTTTTTCTTTTCCACAGAGGGACCCGATGTGTCCTTCAAACCATCAGTGGTGTTCTGCATAAGTGTTCTGCATAACAACAGCTACAGGAGGGGAAGAACAAAGGAAAAAGTTGATCTAGATTCAGATAATTGTCCAAAAATTATCATTTTAGGTTGTATAGTCATTTAAAAAGAGCAGTTATCTGGACTATTTGCCTTTGTAAATACTCTGTATTAGTCAGCAGATGGCATTCATTGTACATTAACTGTTCTACCAATATTACCACAACCACTTTAAAGCACAAAGCATATGGTTTCCTCAAAGAGACACATTATTTCCTCATTTGCAGTTCAGTGTTAATTGCAAACTATTTAGTGACAAACAAAGAAGGTAATTTTTCATCCCCATTTACTTTGAGTAACAGATTAAATAGAGTCTACCATTGTGCAAAATGTAAATAAGACCCATGACACTAAAAGGGTATTCAGGGTATACAAGCTAATAGAAGGTCATACGTTGGCTTTTGGCAGGAAACTCGACAGCACTGCTGAAACATTTTGGATAAGACTAATTGAGAGGTTCCAGTAAAGTGCCAAAAGGGGAACATATCTTTTTTCTCCCCTCAACATTAGTTCAGATAGCAAAAAACTCACTTAAAATGGCTTCAAAAGAAATTTTTTCATTTTCATTGTTAATGCAGACCACACTGGAATGGTGGTAGCATACCCCAACCTCACAAAAATGCTGATAATCTGCATAGACTGCCCTTTCAGTATCTCTGGGGAGGAGTCTGGCTGTTCTGCACAACCCTGATGCACACATTGTTCTCTGGCATGCCTTGAACCTATGCTCATACCCATCTGTCTAGATGGCATAATGCCTGCTGCTCATAAGGTATCATATCAGTTTTGATAGTGCATAAGTGCCAATTAAAGATTGCTTTGCAGCTAGAGTTTAGAATGTGAAAAGTGTCATTTTCCTTTACAAGGGGAATGTCCTAGCGGAAAATAATGATAAAATGAAGCCCATGTTCTTCAGCCCTTTTGATTACAGTTACTAATAGTATTTTGGAGACACAAAAAGCAAAATTAGCACAACAGGAAATATGCAAAATTCTCATATATTTTCACTCATTTCACGAATGAATTTATGATACTTTATAGTTTTATTTCTCAAAGATGTCTTTGACTACAGAAATAATTTTACAAGTGATAATTTAATAGAGTAATACCATTAAGGACACACACACACATGTATACGTATATATATTTGATTACACACATAATTTATTTTCCTTTTCCCCAACCCCTGCTATTTCATTTTGCAAATTCTAGTTTTAAATAGTCATGAGCAAATTGAGCTTGTTCCTCATGAAAAGTCTTCAGACTGTGCAGGCTTTCAACCCATTCACCAAATTCTGCACTCATGGAAAAGGTTTTACTCAAACAGCCATTACCAGTAATGTATTCATTTAAGGTAGGAGAATATGTATTCCAACAGCTTTTTGTCATCCTCATTTTTCTTCTTCTAATTGTTGTGATCTTCCTCAGACAGAATTATAGATGTACCTACTTAACAGAGGATAAACTCATCTACTTTTTCATTTAACAGATCTCACAGAGAAATCTGAAATACAATAGGATTTAGTTATTACATGCTGCAATCCACTATTAGGTGTCTCAGTGTAACAATGAGATAAAGCACAGTCCTAAATGGTAGTACCTATTACACATGTCAGTAACCCATATCCACAGGGGTGTCACTGCAACATCTAGATGCCAAATACCCTGGGTTCTGGCGTGATGTTCTTAGCATGCACAGGAGCCAGTTGGCTGTGCATTTGGGAGTCAAGCTTGATGAGTTTGGATGTCACACAGGCACATACTTTACTTCCATAACATCTTTTTCATAGTGCAAAAAGACCATGGTATTGCACAGGAGAGCTCCTTCCTGCCCACCTTTCTCCATCCTAGGAGGAGAAGGTTCTTCTCCTTCACATAGAGTAAACAGGTGAAGGAGCTTGGGTCAGCTCAAGGAAGCACACAGTACAATTGTTATATTAATGATTTTCTCACAGGGGAAACTTTTGCTCTGCTGAACTGGATATTTGACATCTGGGCAAAAATCACCAAATCATTTGGTGTTTTATTTAGAAATTGGCATTACTTTAAGACACAGCATAGTTGGTAGTTATATGCTTGTCCTGTACTTCCAAAGAATTTTGCTTAAGTCCGTATGAAGCTTTTAATTCATTACTGCAGTGAATGTTTTTGCACTGAGAGAAATGCAGAAACATTTCAACAGCTGTATGTCTAAAAGGGTCCTTCTTAACCAGTAGGAGGCAGAGCTTTGATGGTGACCTGTGCTATTTTTCTGAATCAAAATAGGAAAATTTTTAGCTGAGTATACCTGACATTTAGGATATACGTACCCCATGGTACTGACACGTCCACAGCTTCTCCCCAGGTGAGGATATATAGAATGTTTCAGGTTACTGACTCAAATGTATTTCAGAGCAGTTCAGTGAGCCATGAGAACTCAGTCAGAATGATCACTGGATGTTGATGAATAATTACAACAGTAGCTACTGTGACCAGCTGGAAAATGCCATCCATGTTAGGGACAACCATGTCATCCAGGGGTAATGCCACTGTGTGTTTATTTATGCAAGACTTCTTGTTCTGGCCTGAGCCTGCAGATCCAGGCTAGTCCTTTCTTTATTGTCATTATATGTTTGAAATGATTAACTCTGGAAGTCGATTCCTCCCACACAGGCCATAAGGTGAGATGTGTCTTTATGGTCTGTAATTACTGGGGATAGGAAATGGAACAAATAAAGCCACAAGCATCAATGACTATCAGCTGAGACGGGGGAATTTTTGTCTCCAAAACCAGTTTTAGGCTCTGCAGGTTCCAAGAACATAAGTTATGACAGAAACAGAAAAGAGCCATCTGGTCCAATTTGTCTGCATATTTGTGCTGTTCTGAATCCCAGCTCTTAGTTTATTCTCCAAATTCCTTATTTTCCTTTCCTTCCACAGATATCGTGTGATATTTGTCACAGACTGTACAACCATTTGCTTTCATTATTTTTCTGGGTCATTTCGAAATTTTACATCTGACCTCTGTGCTGCATTCTCCTCTACTGTGTTCCACATGTGTTTTACTTTTGGTTCCTATTTATTAGCATTCTGCAAAACTTTCAGCATATTACTGATGCAAACTACCTTAATACATACTATGGCTTAGTCTGGCCTAAGCTTTTGCAAACTTCAGTGATGTGATCTTTCAGCCTGATCTATTTTATGTAAGTATCACTCAAAGGCCTTTGTTGGAACTATACAATTTATTTGGTTATATTCTTTTTATTCCAGCTTGCTATTATTGTATTATAGAGATCAGCACTGTGACCTATATTCAGAAACACCACCTTTGAAATGGAGCTAGAAATATCTCAGTATTACCAGATAACAGTTTATTTACAGCTACACAGTCTCCCTCCCACTCACATTCCTCTCATTAACTTGACACAAAATACATTGTTTCAGAAGCTTTGAATACAAGCCTAGCACTATGATAGAAATGTCTGAACTTCTGAACCCTTGAATTTCTGAAGCAGTCAGATTCCAGAAAGACATAGTTGAAAGACATCAGACTACAAACAGCTGAATGTTATGGGAACACTTCCATTAATACTAATACAAGATAAGGTGATGGGTAATGGAATCATAGAATATTCTGAGTTGGAAGGATCGAGTCCAACTCCTGGCCCTACACAGGACACTCCGAGCATCCCGTCATGTGCCTGAGAGCATTGTCCAAGCACTTCTGGAACTCTGTCAGACTTGGTGCTGTGGCCATTACCCTGGGGAGCCTGTTCCAGTGCCCAGCCAGGCTCTGTGTGAAGAACCTTTTCCTGATATCCAAACTAAACCTCCCCTGAAAAAAATTTAGGCCGTTCCCTCGGGTCCTGTCACTGGTTACACCAGAGCAGAGATCAGTGCCTGCACCTCCTCTTCCCTTAACAGGAAATTGTAACTGCAGTGAGGTCTCCCCTCAGTCTCTTCTTCTCCAGGCTGAACAGACCAAGTGCCCTCAGCTGCTCTTCACACAGCTTCCCCTCAAGGCCCCTCACCATCTTTGTTCCCCTCCTTTGAATGTTCTCTAATAGCTCAATATGTTTCTTAAATAGTGGTGCCCAAAACTGCCCACAATATTCAAGGTGAGGCTNAGAACCTTTTCCTGATATCCAAACTAAACATCCCCTGAAAAAAATTTAGGCCGTTCCCTCGGGTCCTGTCACTGGTTACACCAGAGCAGAGATCAGTGCCTGCACCTCCTCTTCCCTTAACAGGAAATTGTAACTGCAGTGAGGTCTCCCCTCAGTCTCCTCTTCTCCAGGCTGAACAGACCAAGTGCCCTCAGCTGCTCTTCACACAGCTTCCCCTCAAGGCCCCTCACCATCTTTGTTCCCCTCCTTTGAATGTTCTCTAATAGCTCAATATGTTTCTTAAATAGTGGTGCCCAAAACTGCCCACAATATTCAAGGTGAGGCTGCCCCAGTGCAGAGCAGAGCTTGACAATGCCCTCCCTGGTGTGGCAGTGGTGTTATTCTGTGGATTGGGCTGGAAGATCATCCACCCTTAGAAAAACAATCATCACTCAAGTTAGATGTGTTTAACATTTGAAAAGTGCCAGGAAGAGTGGCTGCTTTTCTTAATTTTTCTGGTGTTGAGCAGATATATGATATGTGGATGAACACCTTTAGCCAAGAGATGAGTAAGGGACAGAATTTAGGTAGCATCATCAACATTTCCAATTTATTTGAGTTTTAAATTGATAGCTTTCTTCTATATCCTTATGTTTACTAAAGTTTTAAAGAACAATTAATTCATTAGAGGATGGTTGTAACTCTGAGCAGCTTGGTAGGTAAGGCATTGTGTGGAAAGCCAGAATACCAGGCTTTGTTCCAGCTCCACCAGAAGCTGAGTGGTTCAGTGAATCCCTTTCCTCCTCTATTTCTCAATTTTTCAGTCTGTAGAAATAAAACATGTACCATCTTTTATTGTCGCTGTCTAGTCTTGTCCCTTATATGTGAACAATCTTAGGAGCAGTCTCTTGACTAAAGGTGCTGTTTAAGTGTTGCCAGGATTTTGTCCTACCTAAGGGAAGACATCCACAGCATTTATTAATAAAATCCTCACATGAATTGCTCTGATTTTAGACTGCTAGAGCATTCAGTGAGAGCCATGTCACGTGTTTTTGAGGTGATTAGTGGTCTTTGCAGTGTACAAAAAGTGCTGTGAGTGGCCAGTCCAGATGAAGTTTACACAGCAGGGCTGAGCTGAGCTGTCTGTTTCCTCAAGATCTGGTGTTTGTTTTGAAGCTTTGGAAGAGTTTGTTCTGCATCCTATCAGTTTTCTCTACACAAATGTAACAAAGCTGCAAATAATTCCCTTGAGTCACAGACACTCAGGACAGAAGAAAAAAACTTTGTTCTGATTTGATTTGGTTAATTTCTCCAGTAATATGGCCTTTATATGTGAAATTTCTTTTTGTAAAAGCAAAAATGGGGCTGCAAAAATGTCTTTAAAAGAAGAGCTCAGGCAATTTCACCACTTATTGTAGTAATGAGCCTCTCTGCAGTCGACCCACTGAACTTTTTCTGCAAAAAGTGGCCAGCAACATCAATATTAGAATAAAATGCACTGACCTATTTCACTACAAAAGGAGAAAGTAGAGTGTAATTTATCATTTAGAGACTTTGCAATATAGAGGGAGCTGAAGTTATTGTTTCAGTGAAAATTCGCTATGACAATAATCCAATTACTGATGTCTGTGATCTGCTATAAAAGAAAAATGCTCTTGATGGCAGCAGAATTCTAGTCATAGGCATGTAACTCATGTCAGCACTCCAATTAAGTATTTTGTACCACGTCTCTGCCACATATAGGATGCTGAACAAGCTTCAGCAAGCTAAGTCTCGGCTGTGAGATTTCTCGCACTCTTTGTTTTCTTTTTGTTTTTTTTTGTTTTTTTTTTTAATTAAGAAAACCCATTGAGTACTAAAAAGTAACTGAAGTGGATGAAATGACATCAAAATCTTATTACTTTGAGAATGGTGAAGATGACGGCCTTCAGTGGAACTGTTTTTTTTCCTGTCATTTTGAACACTCTCATATACGAATTTCAACTAAACAATCTCAATGAAATGAATGGAATGATTTGTTATAAAAATTAATTTGTGCTCTTATTTATGTGAGGAAAGTACGTAGAAGAAGAATAAGCTTCATATGAGTTCCCCTCAGCAAGAAAGATGTGCTTCTTTTTTCTCTTTTGGATTTTTTTAAAAAACTTTTTCAGTGTATTTGCAGTTTTCTGCTGTGAATCAAGAACTCATTTCTTATCAAATTCATATTGAAGATGTGAAAGAGATTGCATAGATACTTAAAGTCAGATAAAGACAATGAAGAAGTCAGATCCAGTATGAAAACAAGTGAATACTAACATTTTCAGAAGTATTTATCAGAAAAAAAAGAAGTCAGTAAGAATAAAAAGAAATTATTGTTGGTTCATTCTAAAGGTGTCTCTGTCCAGAAAAAAACTTTATTCAGACCATAGGTGTTTAGGAGTAAACCTGAAGAGCCAAAAGTAAATGGTAATTTAAAATGAAATTTTTTCAGAATCACTCAACTCACTCCTCATTCTCAAGCATCCTGCAGTTTCTAATTTATTACTCTTCATAATACATAACTACAAGGCTGGAAAACTCTCTTGCTTCTGCTCTACAAATAAGAAATGGAAACCAAGCACTTGGAAAGTCTTGGTTACATCAAGTGGTGTCAGAGGGAAATAATTAAAACTCAAGAATGATCTTGCAGAGGAGAAAAAGTGATATATTTCAAACAATATTTTCAGTAAACTGAAAAAGACCTGCAAATAAATAACTAATACATAATTATAGTCTGAAAAATTGAAATTGATGGAGTTTAGTGAAGGCTGGATGTCAAACATATTCTATACCATCCTTTCTGGAGGGGCAAAAGCATCCTAGAGTAATTGTCAGTCAAAATCTGTCTTTTTCATATGCATGGCCTGTGGATAGAGGGAAGTGTCACTGGTAGTTTTGGAGAGGCTTGTGCGTGAGCAGAAAGCTGAGGGGCTGTGGAAACCATCAGTAGAGTCCAAGAGCAGACTTGAGCACAGGTGCCTCTTCACAGTACTGACACTCCCACTCATCTGAAGGCTGTCTCCACAGATGATTTCATGGTTTTCTTTTTTCATCTCACAAGGAAATACGGGCCTGTAGCATCGTGAATTGCGAGTTCCCACAGCCTCCCTGCAGCCCTGCCCTCAGTTCCCCATTGGTTGTCTGTAATCCCTCCCCTGTTCCATCCTCACTGGCTGTTTCCCTGTTGATCCCTCCCATGTTCCCTTTCTCTATTGGATTGTACCCCTCACCCCGCCTCCCTATGTCCCAGTATAAAAAATGCCTGTGACTTCCTGGTATCTCATCTCACTGCTCTTGCACCTTCAGGAGGTTAAGGTTCCTGGAGTCTAAGCAGTAGATCGCTCCTCTTCCCTTTTATCTCTGCTGGCGCGTCTCCCACCGGCCTGGGGGAAGCCCCATTGAGTGCAAGCTGCGTTCTCGACCACTTTCGTGTGTGTTCCTGCTGTGGCCAGGGCGTAGCGCGATACCCTGGGCTTTCTGCATCCAGGCCCACGCGCCGCCCCAAGCAGCCACCCTGGCAGAGCTGCTGATGGCATTCTGATATCGTGGCAGCACAGCCACATGGGCCAAACTTCTCAAGTTGTTCCATGTTAAAAGGGCTCAGGGCTAAGTGTGCTACAGAGATGTTGTAAAGAGTTATGAGTCCCATGACAGCACTGTGCTTCTACTTTACCCTCGCTTCTGGTAACCAATGAGAACAGCTACTGGGATTCCAAACGTGCCCCTGTTAATCAACACACATGAGTTGTTAGTCATCAACATCCCAGTGATGTTTCCTACCATCCCTGGATGTGTTTGCTTTTCACTGAGGAGTTCAGTTCAACATTTAAAATTTTCTTCTTCTGTGGTACAGAAAACAATCCCACTTTTTTTTTTTTT